>ML428128.1:0-46842 GCA_005239525.1 Nicotiana knightiana
CAAAACCAAGTCTTCTAGGATAGAAGATCACAGCTACAAGACAACCTAAGCTCAGATTGTTTTTCACTCCTACTGTCAATTCTTTTTGCTTCTGTTTTCTAAGTTTTTAGTAGTCAAAGTTGTATTTTTCAGTCCAAAGGATTCAGAGAAGAGTCTAAAAATCCTGAGAAGGGTCTCCAAAAAATCTTTCAAAAAATAAATCTCCCCCTAATATACCCCTTTAAGTTCCTGAAATTACCACTAGGTAACCAGGGTTAAACTTGCTTGGGTTATTATTATCCCTAGTTAATTAATCCTAGTTAGCTCACTTTAGTTTAACTAATGATTATCCTTAACTAGAATTAGGTTAGTTAGTTAAAGGTTAGTTGATTAAATGTCTAGAGTTAGCTTTCATACTAACTATCTATGTTTAAGTTANGTCTCTTAACATAGGTTAAATGAATATGTTTTAGTCCATTAACCTCAAACTAATTATCTTAAACAGATTTTATTTTTAGTTAAATACTTAAGAAGCTACCTAAGTTAATTTCTAGATTGAAGAAGTTGGAATCATTTAAATGTGAGACTAAGTGAATCAATTATTCTTAAGCTTAGTTAACTCAAATGCACAATTGAACCTAACTAGTTGTCTTAGATCAATTAAAAGAAATAATTAAGTTGTTAGACCTAACTAATTAGGGTGCTTAATCCCTACTGATTTAAAACTGGTTTAAGAAGTTGATTAGGTGTTGTATAATTATTAAACCTTGGTTAAATAATTTATTTTAGTTAATTAGTCTTAAACAAATTACCTTAGGCAGATCTTAGGACTTAATTAGTTATTTAAGAAACTATTAGACTAGGTTAATATATTATACAAGTGATCATGGGGGAATTATTGTTAACTAAGTTAGTTTTGATAAGTCTAGGTTAAACCTTGACCAAACACTGTTTAGAACTGAGTTTTTTAGCCTAATTGGTTGATTAGTTTCAGGTTAATTAATTACTTTAGATTAATTAGGTTGAACTTCTTAGACTTAGTCAATTGTATTATTACTTAGTTCAAATGCACACTTAATTATTCGCACATAAGTGTCTCTTCATTACCTAATTAAACTATTACTTGATTGATTAAAATCGATTGAAACTAAAGTTGAAACCAAAAGAAAGTAAGTAAAAAAAACAAAACAGAAAGTATAATTAGTATAGGCTTGCCTATTCAAACAAACAAAACTAACAATTCAATTAAAACAAACATCATGTTACTTAAACAGAAAGGTTCATGAACTCCTAAACTAGATTAGTGATCAATCCTTAAAGCGAGAAACTTAATAGTTGAGGGAAAAATAGGGAAAGAAAGGGGGAAAACAGTCGGGGAGGAAATAATAATCTCTAACCAGTGAACAATTTAAACCATGAGTTACGGACCAGGTACGCATGCATATTTGGAATTAAATAGGCCAAGAAAAGAGGATATTCAACAAAAAAAAAACCAAACTCGAAACAACGGTTTCAAACTAAATAGCATAAATCTGAAATGGTTATTATGCCTTTGACGTATGCATTTTAGAGATCTAAACTAAACCAAGAACAAACACATGCTATATGAGAATAGTACAACACAAACACATGTATCAAACAGTGAGGCATGCGATTTCATTTTTTCTAAAAGTGAGGAAACGTCAGAAAAGAAAAGACAGGGGGGCAGGGATACTCGCAGGGTGCTGACAGATTTCGGCAGGGTTTGGAAATGATCCAAACCCACATGAATCAACAGCTCTCATCAAGAGTTGTTGACTCATGTAGCTTTGAACCATTGATTGTTCTGAATCGCCTTGGTAATAGGAAACTAGGTATTCTGCCTTTCTTAGATCTGAAATCAAAGGGATTCGGGTGTATTTTTAGGGAAACTGATGGGGGGATGGGGTTAAGGGTGAGGAGAGGATCATAGGGTGAAATTTTGGGGTGGTTCGGAGAAAGTCCGGTGGCCGGACGGCAGTGGGATTCTGGGGCGGCTAGGGTTTGGTTATACAGAAGAGAGAGAGACGAAGGAGATGGGGGTTAGGATTTGGTGAAATGAGGGGGGTGGGGTTTTGTTAGGACATTTATATAGTTTAGAGGGGGTGAGTTCCTGGCCGTTCGATCTATTTCGATCAATGGCCAGGATTTAATCGACTAGACCAAAACGGTGTCGTTTGGTTAGGCTGGGGCAGGCCGGGTAAGGGATTTGGGCTGGGTTGGACTGGGTAGTTTCAAGGGATTGGGTTTGGGCCTGGGTCCTTCTTGGCCCAGGTCCGATTTTGTTTTCTTAGTTAGTTAACTTAATTATTCTAATTAAATTAAACTCTAACTTAATCAAAAAATGTAGCAATTAATTTCAAACCTTATTTTTCATATATTTACATATTAATTAAGAATAAAACAACCAATTATATATTCTTAATTAAATCTATGATTTATCGAATAAAATGATTAACTTTTATAGTAATTAGTTACTAAAAACTACATTGCGTTAAATACTCGTCATTTGTCTATTATTTAATTAATTATAACTAATAACTTCATAATGCAAAATTTTCAATGATTTTGAAAGATGAATTATGGATATGCAAACAATGCAAATAATTCACAATTAATTACTGAAAAAATCAACCAATATTCATAAAATCAATTGATTTATTGGGATTTTTATAGGACGATACGGCGAGTAAATATCACATGCTCACAATAACGTGATATATAAATGTGCTAAAAGAAAATTTATCCGTGATATACATAATATACGATGCAATATACAAAATCGAAAATTTTACCGAAAATAGAACTTTCTGGCGACAAAGGACTACCTAAATTTTTTTATGTGAATTTTATGAGTTATTGAGGAGTTGATAGAGAGGATATATGATGTGGGATTAGGAATGACCAATGGCGGTCGGATCGGATCGGATCGGACGTGGTTCGGGTCAAAAATAAGTAATGAAAAAAGGATAAGTTACCCGACCCCACCTGACCCCACCCGACCCATATTTAATACGGATAAAAATGGGTTAACCGGCAGATAATATGGATAACCATATTATCCATAATTTGTTGAATTTGATCACTTTTGGGAGAACTCCTAATCTCCCAAACTTAACGAACCTCCAATTTGAAACTTTACAAATATAAAAGTTACACTCATTGGTTATCCATTGGTTATCTATTTTCTAAATGAATAATATGATTCTTATCCATATTTGACCCATTTTTAAAAAGTTTATTATCCGATCCATTTTTTAGTGAATAATATAAGTGGTCAACTATTTTTTTTAACCATTTTATCATCACTGCATGGGATTGAGATAAAATATGAAAAAAGACGGACAAAGTTATAGGCGTTATTATTGACAACTTTGTGCCAATATCAATTGTGTGCTTAATGACTTCCGATTGATCTTTAGAATTATATATATTTGTCAGTGTCCTTAATAAAAATAGCACCGGCTAGCAAGCTTTTGAACTGGTCATTCAAAAATAGCCAGTATTTGTCAAGTCATTGAAAAATAGCCACTATTTTGTTGTAATAAAGACCGATCCAGCATAATATACTGGAGTTCGGTGCACCTGTGTATAAACTTCTAGCATATTATACCGGAGCTCCAACATGGGGAAAGTTCCATAAGATATTGGAGATTCGAGCACCTGTGTATGAACTTCCAGCATATTATACTGGACCAGTATACTTTGCTAAAACTCCAATATATTATGCTGAAGTTCTAGTATACTTATGCTGGAACTCCATTATATTACGTTGGAGTTCCAGTATACTTATGTTGGAACTCCAATATAATATGTTGAAGTTTCAGTATAGTTATGCTGGAACTCTAGTATAATATGCTGGAACTCTAGTATAATATGCTAGAGTATTTTTCGGATTTTGGATAGTGTTTTCGTTAAAATTTATCTTTACATGAAAAGGGTTAAATTTCGATTACTTTTGAAAGTGTAGCTATTTTTGATGATCACTTGTAAATCTCGCTATTTTTAAATTTCTCCTGTGTCCTTACGAATACTATTGAAGGTTAATGCGCTAACCAAGTTTTCAAATGATCTTCCCAATTATCGTCCTGTCCTTAGGAACAGTCTAGCACGATCCAATTGACTCGACTCGAAACCCACAGAAAATATTTTAGGAAAACTAGCATATATACCTACAAAATCAATGAATAATTACTCATATTTACATATTTTAAAAAGGCCAAATACATCGACAGCCCTTTAAAGTTGTCCGCCCTTTTCACTTAGACACTTTATCTTAAGTCTGTTTCATTTGAACACTCCAAGCACAGCTTAAATGTGTCAGTTGAACACCAAATTGGAAGGCATTCAAACACAATAGGCGCGTGAAATTCACATGCCAGACTGACGAATAAGATGAGAACACATCGATTTAACTTAAAGAGATTTTAAAAAAATTTGGAAACAAAATTAAAAGTAAAAACAAGAACCCCACCCCATCATCGCCATCTTCCCCAAATGACCCTTCCTTGCCGGAAAAAAATAATTTCTGGCCATATCTTTCCAGCGATGTCTTCTTCTCCAATTTTTTTTGTTTTTTCTCCTCTTTCTTCACGCAGTAGCTTTCGCCTAAATTTTTTTGAAAGATCCAAATATGATTTCTTTTTCTTTATATTCACGAAACTTCGCTGGAAAAATAAAGTTTCGCCTGAATGTTTTGAGATGTAAATCTGATTTTCCTTAAGATTTAAGTCACAAAGTTTGATATTATTGAAAAATAAAATTTGGCCGGGAAAAATGAAGTTTCACCGAAAAATGTTACTGTTCAGATTTTTCTTCTCCTAATTGTTAATTCTGTTACTATTGACAGATCCAAATGTTGACAAGAGAAGATGGAGCTCTTTAATTCTTGAACTTAATTTTTCCTAAGCTAACAAGATTTTGGCTGAGAAGGGCTCACGTGGTGGAGCTCTTTGATTTTCACCGGAATGCTATTGCTAAACGCGAGGAAGAAAAATGGAGAATTGTAGGTGTTCTTCGTAGATGAAGAGGCGAGATAAAAAAAGTTAGTACTTTATTTTTTCTATTTTTTTTATTAACACTTGCCCATAACAATAGCATCACGCTCTTTAAAGAGGTGGGCAGTACGCACTATGCCACATCACCAAATTGTCTCTAACTGACACATTTGAACTGCGCTGGGAGCGTTCAAATGGAACAAACTTAATAAAGAGTGTCTAAGTGAAAAGGACGGATAACTTCAAAGGTTTGTCGATGTATTTGGCCTTTTAAAAAGATTCAAATATTGTAATGACCCAAGGGGTCATTTTATGAATTTAGATTCCGTTCTAGTCTTATTAGCCATAAAAAGATTAATTTTAACTACCTCAATTTGCATGCACAGTCCGAGCATGAAACCGGATAGCTTTTATGTTAAAATATAAGAAATAATAATTTTTAGAATTAAAAAATTTGTTTTAGTTGACTTGAGTCAACATTTTGAGTAAAAGGACTTGGATCTGTGTTTCGATGATCCTAGGAGGTCCGCAGTAAAATATGGGATTTGGGCGTGAGCCCAAAATTGAATTCCGAGGCCCCAAGCCTTAGAAATCAATTTTTGAAAGAAATTATTTTGCTGAAATATTAATGAAATAAAGAAAAGAATTGATGTTTGAAACCACTGGTATCGGGACCGTATTTTGGTTTCGGAATCCGGTATAGATTTGTTATAGTATTTGCATACTATCTGTGAAATTCGGTGAGAATCAGAGTTTATTTGACGTGATTTGGACGTCCAGTTGAGAAATAGTGAAAGTTAAGTGTTCTTGAGAAAAATGATGAGTTTTGAGTAGCTTTACATGTTAGTTTCATGATTTGATCATACGGGCAAGTCCGTATGATGCTTTTAGAACTGTATGCATGTTTGGTTTAGAGCCCCGAGGGCTCGGGTGAGTTTCAAATAGGTTTGGGTTGTGTTGCGCTCGTTCTTACTTGTGTTTCGACGTCGTTTCGTCAAGCATAAATGATATCATATTGAACAAATGAGCTCCGATTTCTGCTTTGAATTAATTATTAGCTCAGTATCGTAATTACGGACCCGTAGCAAAAAGAATCATCGAATTTGGACATAGTATGAGGATTTTATGGTCATTTTACTAAGGTTGCCAGATTTTTCCGCTTAATTACGAACTTGCCCCTGACGACGTATTAAAAATCTACACTATTTGTAAATATTAAAACCTACATATATCCTTCATTATAAGATCAAATTGAGTGATTCAAAAGCCTAACTTGACTAGAATTTCACAAGGAATCCATTGGATACATAAAAATCGAGTATCGAAATCATTTGGCATGAGAAACGAGGTAGAATAGCTGACAGAAAATATATTAAAAACGGGCAGACCTTCTTCTTCACTTTATTTTCGAAGTTTACAGCCCTAAGAATAATTTTCTTCAACAATTATTATCCCCCAAGTCATGGTTAATCAATACTAAACTTTGTTCTTTTCATCACTTTTAAATCAAAAACTAAGAATTTTCATGGTAAAAATTGAGGGTTTGGGTAGAATTAGAGAATCTTGTAAAAATCGAATATTTACCTCGAATTAAGGTCGGATTTAGAAACTAATTGTATATTTGGGTTCGTGGGTGAATGGGTAAACGTAATTTGGTCCGAACCCCGAGTTTAGGCCAAGCGAGCCCGGGGTTGGGTTTTCAATTTTTTTAGAAAACTAAGGAAAAATTGTAATTTTCAATAAAGTTAGGTCTTTTAACCTTAATTAATGATATTGAGTTAATTAAGATTATATTTGAGCAAGTTAGAGCAAAATTCTAAAGGAAAACCAATAATTGAGCAGTGAGCGGCCTGCGAAATTGAGGTAAGTGTTTGGTCTAACTTTGACTTGAAGGAATAGGAATCCCCACTTATTTGCTATGTGAAATGCATGGCCTTGGTGTATAGTTGAGGTGACGAGTAACTATGCACCACCCAATTTACTTGATAAATATGATCCCTTTCTCGTTCCCAACTTAATTGATGCTTGTCTTAATGATTTTATGTTCATTATTGTTTCTATGACTAGTTGGCCTTGTTATTGTTTTGTTGTTAAATATTATTGTGGTTATTTTGGAAAGAGTGTTGGTTGTTTATTTGGTTCCCTTGTGGTACAAAACGGTTGAGTAGTTTGACATTGTTTCTATATATATATATATATATAGAAACAATGTCAAACTACTCAACCGTTTTGTACCACAAGGGAACCAAATAAACAACCAACACTCTTTCCAAAATAACCACAATAATATTTAACAACAAAACAATAACAAGGCCAACTAGTCATAGAAACAATAATGAACATAAAATCATTAAGACAAGCATCAATTAAGTTGGGAACGAGAAAGGGATCATATTTATCAAGTAAATTGGGTGGTGCATAGTTACTCNGTGTTTTTTGATAATATTGAGTAAGTTATGAGAATTGCAGTTTAACTGTTTTATGATTGTTGAGGTTTACGTAGCTATTTTATTTCAATCGATTATTGTCAATGGTTGTTGCAAGTGTGTTAAAAGTGTTGGTTGTTTCTCTTGATTCTATCATTGTACATAAAGATTGAGCTGGGTTGACAGTGTTACGGTGTTTTACATATATTCTAGTTGGTTTTATTGTGAACTGATATAGGTTGAAGCTTAGGAGCTATACTGTTTTCTATTTGAAATTTGTTGAAACAAAATTTGGTGTGATAAGGGGGCTGTGACAAAGGGGATGTGATAAGGGTGGATAATTTTTGTGATAGTGTGAATAGGTCAGATCGGGTTGCACGCCGCAACAAGACAATGATAAGGGAGAATTTGCATGTTTTACTGTTTATAAAATAAAGACTGGAACACTCATTATTTTATTGTCATTATTTCGTACTCTGCTTTTACTATTATTTTAAAGTGAAACTTGTTCTGTTTATAATTTGTCGAGACATAAATATTTTGAAAGGCTTTGACTTGAAAGGTGGTGATAAGGGGGCTGTGATAAGGGGATTGTGATAAGGGTGGATAATTGATTGTGATATGGGTGGATAATTGATTGTGATACGAGTGAATAAATTTATTGTGATACGAGTGAATAAATTGATATGATATGTCTGGTGGGATCGGGTTGCACGCCGCAACAAGAAGCAATAAGGGAGGACAATTATATTTACTGATTTTCAAAGAAAGAAAAAGATTTGAAAACTACTATTTTATATTACTATTTTTTTATATTTTTGCTCTACTTTTATTTAACGTTAAAGTTTGAAAACTTGGAAGTTATTTGAGAGTTTGTTATAGCTAAGGCTTGGAAAAGGTGGCTGAGTTATTTCATTGTTGTTGCAGTACTTAATTATTTGTTTGGATTTCCTTCTTGCTTTATATTTATTGTCTCAGTTATATTTTTCTTGTTCGTGTAGAATTATTTTATTGCGTTATTGTATATATTATTTCCACATGTTATATGTTGTTGATGCCCCGTCGTAGCCTCGTCACTACTTCGTCGAGGTTAGGCTCAACACTACTCAGTACATGGTGCCGGTTGTACTGATACTACACTCTGCACTCTTTTGTGCAGATCCAGGTATCGACTAGCAATAGAGATATTTAGAGCGACTATTCATTTATTCGGAGGCACGAGATATATTTGCCGGCGTTCGTATATTACGAGAGTCTTCTCCTATTTAGTGAAAAACTATTTTATTATATTCAGAACAGTTACACTATTTCTTTCAGCCCATTATTTGTAGTATTCTTTAGTAGTTCGTGAAATGTTACACCAGACTCTAGGTAGTCTTGGACTTATTTATATACTTAGTTCGTGGTTTATTTTATTTAATTGCTTATTCTTTTATATTTGGAGTATCTCATTGGAAATCATTTAAATTAAGTTTAGTTTTAATTTATTTAGTTTTGCTTAAGTAAATAATCAAAGAAAATTAGTTAATCAAATTCTAACATTGGCTTGCCTAGAAAGTGTGGTGTTAGGCGCCATCACGATCCCTAAGGTTGGTAATTTGGGTCGTGACAAGTTGGTATCAGAGCACTAGGTTGCTTAGGTTTCACAATTCACGAACAAGCTTGGTAGAGTCTGAAGGATCGGTACAGAGACGTCTGTACTTATCTCTCAGAGGCTATTAAGTTAGGAATAATTTCACTTCTGTTCTACTCCATTGTGCGAATTTATTCTACCATTGATGATTGAACTTGTGTACTCTGTCCTCTCACAAATCTCGACAGCACGTAAAGCTTCTACAACCGGACAAGAGATGAAGCCCAATGACAACTACGATTAGGGGAAGACATAGAAGCGGAGCTCAGTCTAAAGCTCGAACATCAGCACCTTTTGTACAGTCTCAAATGGATCTAGACGCGAAGGTTCTAGCTCAGTCGGTACATGTTGGACTAGCCCATATACCATAAGGATTTATAGCTACTTCAGTATTGCGTAACAAGGGAATAGTTGAAAGCAACGGGATTGATTTATATGAGTTGTGAAGTTTAAAGTTGTGAATTATCAGGCATTTTGACCTATGACTTTGTGACAAGTGGGGAAGTCCACTGTCAAGGGATAAATTGCGAGAGTTATGTGTTATATCGATTTTGGCCTGGAATGTATAAGGCCTGAAATTTTGCAAGAGATAAAGTTGGGACATGCGGTATGTCTGCCTCCTTAATAACCCTATACTTCAGTACCAAAAGAGTTATTCAAACAACTTTAAATCTACAGAATGTCTACTCAGCGCGGAAATCACGGTTGCGGATTTTGGGGTGCTCCCGAGGGAGTACAATGATTAGCAAGCTTCTAGACTACATGGTTCGTGCCAAGATTTATCGGTATAGAGCTCTACATTTGTGATCACTGTGTGTCAATAGATATGAGAGTTACCCCAAAATAATAATGAAATGTATACGAATAAAGGGGGTATCTCAGTAGTGTTGAGTCGGCATGGTAAAAGAAGAAATTGGTCGTCGGTGTTTCTGGCAAGCCTATGAAGAGGATGATCAGCCAATGCAACCTCACTTACTTGACTCAGTTTTCGTAAATGCTTTTGAAAGAGTTGTTTCTCGGACTCTCCATAATACGTGGCGCATAAGGTTTGAATGGTTGTGTCAGGTCATATGACGATGTCAGAATATGCCATCAGGTTCGATAAGTTAGCCCATCAGAGTTGTTACGGTTATGCGTAAGTAATAAAATTCTTATAATATGCTCTACTCTCGGGTAGATAGCTATGTCTATCATTAAATGTTGTAATTTTGTTTAACGGAAAATACTTGAAAGAAGAAAATGGAATGTTTCGATTGGTGGTGTGCATATTACTTGTGATTCAGTACTGAGGGCGAGATCCTCACATTTTGATATGATTTGGTATGTTTAAATCGGGCTACGAGCCGCGGTGGAAGTTATGTAGGGACGAGGTCCTTGTGATGGAAATTCTTGTGTTTAAAGTCTCCCTTGTGAATTAAAACTTTACTATAGTACTGGTAGGGAGTCATGCCTGTTAGGCTTATTCAACAATTTATGAATAAAATAATAATGATCATAATAAAAAATGAATAAATAATGACAATAAAAGTAATACTAATAATAATAATTAAATAAAGAAATAAAGAAATAAACTAATTAATTAACTATGTATAATTTCCAAATCCGTGTCAGAATTATTGAACTTTGACCTGCGAGGTATGTGCCGCCCATGTGGCATTAAATGAGACACTTTAAGTCGGGTATATAATTATGAGGTATTCATGAATCTCACCTCGTCATCAGTATTGTGAAGTTTGAAAGGGGATTATTATTAACGTGAAGCTGTTGATAATTCTGTAATTGGCTATGAACAACTATTAAGAAAATAGAGGCGGTGAGTATGGGCAGCCTTGTGTATATTCCAGTTGGTGAGAGGCTGTTAGCTTCAAACATTCAGGCGTTGGCTTATCAGTTCGTGAGGTTGGATATTTCCCCCAGCAGTGTTCTAGCTCATACAGTAGCTCGGTCTTCTCTAATCGAGCATATCCGGAAGCGGCAGGATGGTGACCCACATTTGGCTGTTCTTAGGGACACATTTCGGCACGGTGATGCCAAGCAGGTTATAGTTGGAGATGATGGTGTTTTGAGGATACATAGTTGGTTACGTGTGCCAAATGTTGATGGCCTTCGTGAGTTGATCTTTTAGGAGGCTCACAGTTCTAAGTATTCCTTTCATTCACCTAGGGGCAGCTAAAATGTACCAAGATTTGAGGCAGCATTATTGGTGGAGAAGGATGAAAAAGGACATTGTGGTGTATGTGGCTCATTGCTTAAATTGTCAGCATGTAAAGTATGAACATCAGAGACCTAGTGGTTTGCTACAGCATATAGAGATTCCTGAGTGGAAGTGAGAGTGTATCACTATGGACTTCGTTATTAGGCTCTCACAGACTCTGAGGAAATTTGACGCAATTTGGGTTATTGTGGATAAGCTGACTAAATTAGCACACTTCATTCCTATGGAGAGTACTTATACTTCAGAGCGGTTGGCTGAGTAATATATTTGAGAGATTGTTCGCCTTCGTGGTGACCCGTACCACGTGTTAGATTTCAGTTCTGTCAAATTGGACAAAGATTAGGAGGAGCCGGTAGCTATTTTAGATCGGCATGTTCGTCAGTTGAGGTTTGAGAGTTATCCTTCAGTTCGAGTGCAGTGGAGAGGCTAACCCGTTGAGGCAGCAACTTGGGAGTCCGAGTCGGACATACAGAGTATATATCCACACTTGTTTGCAAATTCAGGTAATCTTCTATGTCCGTTCGAGGACGAACGTTTGTTTTAGAGGTGGAGATTGTGATGACCCAAGGGGTCATTTTATGAATTTAGACACCGTTCTAGGCTTATTAGCCATAATAAGATTAATTTTAACTACCTCAATTTGCATGCGCAGTCCGGGCGTGAAACCGGAAAGCTTTTATGTTAAAATATAAGAAATAATAATTTTTAGAATTAAAAATTTGGTTTTAGTTGACTTGAGTCAACATTTTAAGTAAACAGACTCAGATCTATGTTTCGATGATCCCGGGAGGTCCGCATTAAAATATGGGACTTGGGCGTGTGCCCGGAATTGAATTTCGAGGTCCCAAGCCTTAGAAATCAATTTTTGAAAGAAATTATTTTGCTGAAATATTAATGAAATAAAGAAAAGAATTGATGTTTGAAACCACTGGTATCGGGACCGTATTTTGATTTCGGAATTCGTTACAGATTTTTTATAGTATTTTCATACTATCTGTAAAATTCGGTGAGAATCGGAGTTTATTTGACGTGATTCGGACGTCCGGTTTAGAAATATTGAAAGTTAAGTGTTCTTGAGAAAAATGATGAGTTTTGAGGTTAAATTCATAGCTTTACATGTTAGTTTCATGATTTGATCGCACGAGCAAGTCCATATGATAATTTTAGACTTGCGTGCATGTTTGGTATAGAGCCCTGAGGGCTCGGGTTAGTTTCAAATAGGTTTGAATTGTGTTGCACTCGTTCTTTCTTATGTTTCGACGTCGTTTCTTCAAGCATAAATGATATCATATTGAACAAATGAGCTCCGATTTCTGTTTTGAATTAATTATTAGCTCCATATCGTAATTATGGACCCATAGCAAAAAGAATCATCGAATTTGGACATCGTATGAGGATTTTATGGTCATTTTACTAAGGTTGCCAAATTTTACAGGTTAATTACGAAATTGCCACTGACGGCGTATTAAAAATCTGCACTATTTACAAATATTAAAACCGATATATCTCCTTCATTATAAGGTCAAATTGAGTGATTCAAAATTCTAACTTGACTATAATTTCACAATAAATCTATTGGATACATAAAAATGGAGTTTCGGGATCGTTTGGCACGAGAAACAAGGTAGAATAGCTGACAGAAAATATATTAAAAACGGGTAGACACCTTATTTTCGAAGTTTACAGTCCTAAGAATAATTTTCTTTAAAGATTATCATCCCCAAGTCATGGGTAATCAATTCTAAAGTTTGTTCTTTTAATTACTCATTGTTTTTCATCATTTTTAAATCAAAAATTAAGAATTTTCATGGTAAAAATTGAGGGTTTTGGTAGAATTAGAGAATCTTGTAAAAATCGAATCTTTACTTCGAATTGAGGTCGTATTTAGAAACTAATTGTATATTTGGGTTCGTGGGTGAACGGGTAAACGTAATTTTGTCTGAACCCCAAGTTTAGACCATGTGGGCCCGGGGTCGGGTTTTCACTTTTTTTTTTAGAAAACTTAGGAAAAATTGTAATTTTCAATAAAGTTAGTTCCTTTAGACTTAATTAATGATATTGAGTTAATTATGATTAGATCCGAGCAAGCTAGAGCCAGATTCTAAAGGAAAAGTCATATTTGAGCAGTGAGTTGCCTGCGAAATGGAGGTAAGTGTTTGGTCTAACTTTGACTTGAGGGAATAGGAATCCCCACTTGTTTGCTATGTGAAATGCATGGGCGTGGTGTATAGGTGAGGTGACGATTATCTATGCACCACCCAATTTGCTTGTTAAATATTATCCCTTTCTCGTTCCCAACTTAATTGATGCTTGTCTTAATTGTTCTATGTTCATTATTGTTTCTATGACTAGTTGACCTTGTTATTTTTTTTGTTGTTAAATATTACTGTGGTTATTTTGGAAAGAGTGTTGGTGGTTGTTTATTTGGTTCCCTTGTTGTTGAAAATGGTTGAGTAGTTTGGCATTGTTGAGGTTTACGTGGCTATTTGATTTCAATAAATTATTGTCAATGGTTGTTGCAAGTGTGTTAAAAGTGTTGATTGTTTCTCTTGATTCTATCATAGTACATAAAGATTGAGCTGGGTTGACAGCATTATGATATTTTACATATATTTCTGTTGATTTTATTGTGAACTGATATAGGTTGAAGCTTACGAGCTATGTTGTTTTCTATTTGAAATTTGTTGAAACAAAATTTGATGTGATAAGGGGGCTATGACAATGGGCTGTGATAAGGGTGGATAATTGATTGTGATATTGTGAATAGGTGGGATCGGGTTGCACGCCGCAACAAGACAATGATAAGGGAGAATATTCATGTTTTACTATTTATAAAATAAAGGCTGGAACACTCATTGTTTTATTATCATTATTTCATACTCTGCTTTTACTATTATTTTAAAGTGAAACTTGTTCTGTTTACAATTTGTCGAGACATAAATATTGTGAAAGACTTTGACATGAAAGGCTGTGATAAAGGGGTTGTGATAAGGGTGGATAATTGATTGTGATACGGGTGGATAACTAGTTGTGATACGGGTGAATAAATTGATTGTGATACGGGTGAATAAATTGATATGATATGTCTGGTGGGATCGGGTTGCACGCTGCAACAAGAAGCAATAAGGGAGGACAATTATATTTACTGATTTTCAAAGAAAGAAAAAGATTTGAAAACTACTATTTTATATTACTATTTTTTTATATTTTTGCTCTACTCTTATTTAACGTTAAAGTTTGAAAACTTGGAAGTTATTTGAGAGTTTGTTATAGCTGAGGTCTGGAAAAGGCGGCTGAGTTATTTCATTGTTGTTGCAGTACTTAATTATTTGTTTAGATTTCCTTCTTGCTTTATATTTCTTATCTCAGTTATATTTTTCTAGTTCGTGTAGAATTATTTTATTGCGTTATTGTATATATTATTGCCACAAGTTGTATGTTGTTAATGCCCGCCGTAGCCTCGTCACTACTTCGTTGAGGTTAGGCTCGGCACTTGCTCAGTACATGGGGCCGGTTGTACTGGTACTACACTCTGCACTCGTTTGTGCAGATCCAGGTATCGACCAACAATAGAGATATTTAGAGTGACTATTCATTTATTAGGAGACACGAGGTATATCTGCCGGCGTTCGTAGATCCCGAGAGTCTTCTCCTATTTTTATAAAATTGTTTTATTATATTCAGAACAGTTACACTATTTTTTTCAGCCCATTATTTGTGGTATTCTTTAGTAGTTCGTGAATTGTGACATCAGACCCTAGGTAGTCTTAGAGTTATTTATACACTTAGTTCGTGGTTCGTTTTATTTAATTGATTCTTCTTTTATATTTGATGTATCTCATTGAAAATCATTTAAATTAAGTTTAATTTTAATTTATTTATTTATGCTTAAGTAAATAATCAAAGGAAATTAGTTATTCGAATTCTAACATTGGCTTGCCTAGCAAGTGTGGTGTTAGGCGCCATCACGATCCCTAAGGTTGGGAATTTGGGTCGTGACATGTTGTTATTAGAGCACTAGGTTGCTTAGTTCTCACAATTCACGAACAAACTTGGTAGAGTCTGAAGGATTGGTACGGAGACGTTTGTACTTATCTATCAGAGGCTATTAAGTTAGGAACAATTTCACTTCTGTTCTACTCCATCGTGCGAATTTATTCTACCATTGATGATTGAAATTGCCTACTCTGTCCTCTCACAAATATCGACAACACGCAAAGCGTCTACAACCGGCTAGTGATACTTCCGAACAAAATTTTGGACGACTCAGAACAAGTTGATACTTCATTTCGGCTAGTGATAGAAGTTGTCCTAGACTTGGGAGAGTCATATATCATCAAAACACTCAGGCTACGTGCCCCATTGCAGTTACAACTCAACTTACATGTTGAAGGGGGAGGTCAGACTCCTACAGGTGGAGACCCAGCCTGTTTGTATATTTTCTATGGTACGGCTGAGGTCGTTACATTAAATGGTGTCATTACAAGAACAATCTCTAATTATTATAAGGTGATGATTTTCTGAATTTATTCTACCATTGATGATTGAAATTGCCTACTCTGTCCTCTCACAAATATCGACAACACGCAAAGCGTCTACAACCGGACAAGAGATGAAGCCCAATGACAGCTACGATTAGGAGAAGAGACAGAAGCGGAGCTTATTCTAAAGCTCGAACATCAGCACCTATCGTACAGTCTCAAATGGATCTAGACGCGGAGGTTCTAGCTCAGTCGGTACATGTTGGAGTAGCCCATATCCCAGAAGGATTTATAGCTACTTCAGTATTGCATAACAAGGGAATAGTTGAAAGCAACGAGGTTGATTTATATAAGCTGTGAAGTTAACATTTTGAATTATCAGGCATTGTGACCTACGACTTCGTGCCAAGTGGGGAAGTCCACTGTCAAGGGATAAATTGCGGGAGTCATGTGTTATATCGATTTTGGCCTGGAATGTATAAGGCCTGAGATTTCGCAAGAGATAAAGTTGGGACTTGTGGTATGTCTGCCTCCTTAATAACCTTATACCTCAGTACCAAAAGAGTTATTCAAACAACTTTAAATCTACAGAAGGTCTACTCAGCGTGGAAGTCACGGTTGCAGATTTTGGGGTGCTCCCGAGGGAGTACAATGATTATCAAGCTTCAAGACTACATGGTTCGTGCCAAGATTTATCGGTATAGAGCTCGAATTTTGTGATCATTGTGTGTCAATAGAGATGAGAGTTACCCCAAAATAATAATGAAATGTGTATGAATAAAGGGGGTATCTCAGCAGTGTTGAGTCGGCATGGTAAAAGAAGAAATTGGTCGCGGTGTTTGTGGTAAGCCTATGAAGAGGATGATTAGCCAATGCAACCTCAATTACTTGACTCAATTCTCATAAATGCTTTTGAAAGAGTTGTTTCTCAGACTCTCCATAATACGTGGCACATAAGGTTTGAACGGTTGTGTCAAGTCATATGACGGTGTCAGAATATACCATCAGGTTTGATAAGTTATCCCATCATACTCCTACTTCGATTCATCTAGCTAGAGATCGAGTCCCCAGACTCATTAAAGGACTCAAATATGATTGTAAAATTTTGGACGACTCAGAACAAGTTGATACTTCATTTCGGCTAGTGATAGAAGTTGTCCTAGACTTGGGAGAGTCATATATCATCAAAACACTCAGGCTACGTGCCCCATTGCAGTTACAACTCAACTTACATGTTGAAGGGGGAGGTCAGACTCCTACAGGTGGAGACCCAGCCTGTTGGTATATTTTCTATGGTACGGCTGAGGTCGTTACATTAAATGGTGTCATTACAAGAACAATCTCTAATTATTATAAGGTGATGATTTTCTGAACTTAATACGGTTATGTGTAACTAATAAAATTCTTCTAATATGCTCTACTCTCGGGTAAGCTTCGTAACTCAAAAATCTACTTGTGTGAACACTAGTATTGAGAAATTCTATGAAGATAGTTATGTCTATCATTACGTGTTGTAATTTTTTTAACGAAAAATATTTGAAAGAAGAAAATGGATTGTTTCGATTGGCGGTGTGCATATTACTTGTGATTCAGTACTGAGGGCGAGATCCTCGCATTTTGATATGATTTTCTATATTTAAATCGGGCTACGAGCCGCGGTGGAAGTTATGTAGGGACGAGGTCTTTGTGATGGAAATTCTTGTGTTTAAAGTCTCCCTTGTGAATTAAACCTTTACTATAGTACTGGTAGGGAGTCATGCATGTTAGTCTTATTTAACAATTTATGTATAAAATAATAATGATCCTAATAAAAAATGTATAAATAATGATAATAAAAGTAATAATAATAATAATTAAATAAATTAATAAAGAAATAAACTAATTAATTAACTGTGTATAATTTTCCAAATCTGTGTCAGAATTATTGAGCTTTGACCTGCGAGGTATGTGCCACCCATGTGGCATTAAATGAGACACTTTAAGTCGGGTATATAATTATGAGGTCTTCATGAATCTCACCTCTTCATCAGTATTGTGAAGGTTCAAAGGGGATTATTGTTAACATGAAGCTGTTGATAATTCTGTAATTGGCTATGAACAACTATTAAGAAAATAGAGGCGTGAGTATGGGCAGCCTTGTATATATTCCAGTTGGTGAGAGGTCGTTAGCTTCAAAAATTCAGACGTTGGCTAATCAATTCGTGAGGTTGGATATTTTCCCCAGCAGTGTTCTAGCTCGTACAGTCGCTCGGTCTTCTCTAATCGAGCATATCCGGAAGCGGCAGGATGGTGACCCACATTTGGCTGTTCTTAGGGACACATTTCGGCACAGTGATACCAAGCAGGTTATTGTTGGAGATGGTGGTGTTTTGAGGATACATGGTTGGTTATGTGTGCCTAATGTTGATGGCCAGAGGCAGCTAAAATGTACCAAGATTTGAGGCAGCATTATTGGTGGAAAAGGATGAAAAAGGACATTGTGGTGTATGTGGCTCGTTGCTTAAATTTTCAGCAGGTAAAGTATGAAGATCAGAGACCTGGTGGTTTGCTACAGCATATAGAGATTCCTGACTTGTGATGACCCAAAAGGTCATCTTGTATAATTTAGAAAAAACTGTGTTCTGAGGCCCCGAAAGCCTCCATTAATATCACCTTGATGTGCGTGCACAGCTCGAGCGTGTAGCCGAAAAGTTTTTATGTGGAAATGTGTTGAAATGTTGAATTTATGATAATTAATGGAATAAAGTTAACAGTGGTCAACATTTTTGGTAAATGGACCCGGACCCATGATTTGACGGTCCCGGAGGGTCCGTAGGAAAATATGGGACCTGGGCGTATGCCCGGAATCGAATTCTGAGGTCCCAAGCCCGAGAAATGAATTTTTAAAGAAAATTGTTTTCTGAAAATAAGAAAGACTTTTGAAAATGAACTTTGATGTGAAATCTGTGTTACCAGGCCCGTATTATGGTTCCGATGCCCGGAATAGGTTCAATATGTGTTATGTGAGTTATCGGTAAAATTTGGAAAGAAACGGACTTGGTTTGACGTGTTTCGGATCAAAATTGGAGAATTTAGAAGTTTATGAATTTTGAGAAAATTTTATGGATTTTTGAGTTTAGTTCATTGTTTTTGATGTTATTTTAGTGGTTTGATTACTCGAATAAGTTCTTAGGATAATTTTGAAGTCGTGTGTATAGTTGGTTTTGAGCCCCGAGGGCTCGGGTGAGTTCCGGGTAGGTGTCGGGGTGCAAAAGAGTTAAAAAATCTAGTGTTTTAGGTTGTATCTGGTGTCCAGTCATTTCTTCTCCGCGATCGCGTTGTGTTGCACGCAATCGCGATGTGCATTTTGGGAAGGGGTCAGTTTGCTCTGCGCGATTGCAAAGATTCGAGTGCGAACGCGGAGCCTTACGGTTTAGCTCTACGCGATCGCAACCCTATGTTCGCGATGGCGTAAGTCTCTTGTTGGGTTGGGGGATGGGCAGCAATTTGTTCTATGCGAACGCGATCTTTCGTTCGCGATCGCGTGGGTCCACGTTCTGGTTCTCTGAGATCGCAATCCCTGATTCACGATCGTGTAAGTCTAAAACAAGTACTCTCCGCGATCGCGTAAAGTAAACTCGCCCAGTCATTTTAATGCCTTAAAAATAGAATGCAATTTCGGGATTTCTCATATTTCTCACCCTCTCCTTCTTCTCCAAGCCCCATAGCCGAGTTCCAAGCTACTCTTCCTCCATAACTTCATAGGTAAGTGTTCTTAACTCCGTTTTCTTTCATTTTCATCATCTATTATTAGATTCTAGGCCTAAAATCATGGATTAAGGGTAGGAATTGGGGGTTTTGGGTAGAGTTAGGGCTTTGGGAATTTTGGGTAATTCAACCTCAATTTGGAGTCGGATTTCAAATCAAATTATATATTTGAACTCATGGGGGTATGGGTGATCGGGTTTTGGTCCGAGCCTCGTGTTTGGACTAAGCAGGCCCGGGGTCGAATTTTGGTATTTTTGGAAGAATGATGGGAAATGCATATTTAGGCTTTGGGATTGAATTATTGAGTCATTATTGATATTGTTGAGTCGATTATGTCTAGATACTATTGTTTCGGAGTTGGATTCGAGAGGAAAAGCAGTGCTAGAGGCTTGATTAGATTCTTGGAATCGAGGTAAATGTTTGGCCTAACCCTAGCTTGAGGGAATATGTGTTGAGTCATATGTGCTACGTGTTATTATCATGTTCAATGTATAGGTGAGGTGACGAGTACCTATACCTGGTTATCAAGAATGCCCGTGAGTCATATCTTATGGTATATGTGTTTTCTTCGATATCCACTGTATTTATGAGGTAGCTTCTATTTTGGAGATTATTTAATTGTTGGAAATACTGAGTTGTGAACACTGTTTTTTAGTTGTTCGGTTGAGGATTATTTTGGTTATGTTGTACGTTCAGTGTGATTGGTTATAGCTGGGTGCCTTGCCGGGACGGTGCTATTTCTATTATTGTTCCCTTGCCGGGATGTTGTAAATTATGTTTTGTATTGTGGTTCTTCCTTGTCAAATTGTTGTTCTGATTATTGTTGGGTAAGGAAGATTGTAATGCACGAAGGGTGATGTCGTGCCATTATTCATATTAAAAAGCATGAAGGTTAATGTTGTGCCGACATAGTGAGGTAAAAGCACGAAGGGTGATGTCGTGCCATTGTTTATATTAAAAGCACGAAGGTTAATGCTGTGCCGATATTGTGAGGTAAAAGCACGAAGGTTGATGCCGTGCACTTGTCTTAGTGAGAATGAGAGTAAAGCACGAAGGGTGATGTCGTGCACTTGTTTTGGTGAGTATGAGAGTAAAGCACGAAGGGTGATGTCGTGCACTTGTTTTGATGAGTATGAGAGTAAAGCACGAAGGGTGATGCCGTGCACTTGTCTTGGTGAGAATGAGAGTAAAGCACGAAGGGTGATGTCGTGCACTTGTTTATTTCCCTGTTGATATTCTGATACTAGACAGTTGCCATGTTCTGTTACTAAATAAGTGTTTTTCCCCTTTGTACCATGTCACGTTCTTCCCGTATTATTGTACTTAACTGTTTACTTCTTGCCGTTATTTCTATTATATATTATTGAATTGCCCAGTTGGTTATTATTTGTCGTGTCCTAGCCTCGTCACTACTTCACCGAGGTTAGGCTCGGCACTTACTCAGTATATGGGATCGGTTGTACTGATGCTACACCTGCACTTCTATATGTTGTGAAGATTACGTTACCGGACCTGGTGGACGGTGATCGAGGGAGTGTCCTTCAGTCCACAGGCGACACCGAGGTAGCCCTGCAGGCGTCCGCAGGCCTTGGCGTCCCCTCCTATCTCATTCATCTTTATTTTTGTCTTCTCTTGTACTTCCAAGATAGTTGTATTATTTTGTTCAGACTTTGTTTTTAGTAAAAATCTTAGATTGTTCGTGAATTTGTGACATCAGTCTTGGGGAATGTTTAAGGAAATTTTTGTACGAATTATTATTTAAGATGTTGAATTTCTTACCTTCCGCTTTCTCATATCTAATTGTTCTAATATGTCTATTTTAAAAATGCTAAAAAGTAAAGGAATAAATCGGTTTTACTAGTAACGTTGGCTTGTCTAGCGAGATTAATGTTAGGCGCCATCACGGCCTAAAGGTGGGATTTCGGGTCGTGACATGAGTGGAAGTGAGAGCGTATCACTATTGACTTCGTTGTTGGGCTCCCACGGACTCAGAGGAAATTTGACGCAGTTTGGGTTATTATGGATAAGCTGACTAAATCAGCACGCTTCATTCCTGTGGCGAGTACTTATACTTCAGATCGGTTGGCTGAGTTATATATTCGAGAGATTTTTCACCTTCATGGTGACCCGTCCCACGTGTTAGATTTCAGTTCTGTCAAATTGGACAAAGATTTGACTTATGAGGAGGAGCCAGTAGCTATTTTAGATCGGCATGTTCGTCAGTTGAGGTCTAAGAGTTATCCTTCAGTTCGAGTGCAGTGGAGAGGCTAGCCCATTGAGGCAGCTACTTGGGAGTCCGATTCGGACATGCAGAGTAAATATCCACACTTGTTTGCAAAATTCAGGTAATCTTCTATGTCCGTTCAAGGACGAACGTTTGTTTTAGAGGTGGAGATTGTGATGACCTAAGGGGTCATTTTATGAATTTAGACTCTGTTATAGGCTTATTAGCCATAATAAGATTAATTTTAACTACCTCGATTTGCATGCATAGTCCGGACGTGAAACCGGAAAGCTTTTATGTTAAAATATAAGAAATAATAATTTTTATAATTAAAAATTTGGTTTTAGTTGACTTGAGTCAACATTTTAAGTAAACAGACTCGAATCTGTGTTTCGACGATCCCGGGAGGTCCGCAATAAAATATGGGACTTGGGCGTGTGCCCGGAATTGAATTTCGAGGTCCCAAGCCTTAGAAATCAATTTTTGAAAGAAATTATTTTGCTGAAATATTAATGAAATAAAGAAAATAATTGATGTTTGAAACCACTAGTATCGGGACCGTATTTTGGTTTCGGAATCCGTTACAGATTTTTTATAGTATTGTTATACTATCTGTGAAATTCGGTGAGAATCGGAGTTTATTTGACGTGATTCGGACGTCCGGTTGAGAAATAGTGAAAGTTAAGTGTTCTTGAGATAAATGATGAGTTTTGAGGTTAAATTCATAGCTTTACATGTTAGTTTCATGATTTGATCGCACGAGAAACTCCATATGATGCTTTTAGACTTGCGTGCATGTTTGGTTTAGAGCCCCGAGGGCTCGGGTGAGTTTCAAATAGGTTTGAATTGTGTTGCGCTCGTTCTCTCTTATGTTTCGACGTCGTTTCTTCAAGTATAAATGATATCATATTGAACAAATGAGCTCTGATTTCTATGTTGAATTAAATATTAGATCGTATCGTAATTACAAACCCGTAGCAAAAAGAATCATCGAATTTGGACATCGTATGAGGATTTTATGATCATTTTACTAAGGTTGCCAGATTTTTCAAGTTAATTACGAAATTGCCCCTGACGGCGTATTAAAAATCTAGACTATTTGCAAATAATTAAACCTACATATCTCCTTCGTTATAAGGTCAAATTGAGTGATTCAAAAGCCTAACTTGACTAGAATTTCACAAAGAATCCACTGGATACATAAAATTCGAGTTTCGGGATTGTTTGGCATGAGAAACGAGGCAGAATATTTGACAGAAAAAATATATTAAAAATGGGCAGACCTTCTTCTTCACCTTATTTTCGAAGTTTACAGCCCTAAAAACAATTTTCTTCAACAATTATCATCCTCAAGTCATGGGTAATCAATTCTAAACTTTGTTCTTTCAATTACTCATTGTTTTTCATCACTTTTAAATCAAAAACTAAGAATTTTCATGGTAAAAATTGAGGGTTTGGGTAGAATTAGAGAATCTTGTAAAAATCGAATCTTTACCTCGAATTAAGGTCGTATTTAGAAACTAATTGTATATTTGGGTTCGTGGGTGAATGGGTAAATGTAATTTGGTCCGAACCCCGAGTTTAGAACAAGCGGACCGGGGGTCGGGTTTTCACTTTTTTTGGAGAAAACTTAGAAAAAATTATAATTTTCAATAAAGTTAGTTCCTTTAGCCTTAATTAATGATATTGAGTTAATTATGATTAGATTCGAGCAATTTAGAGCAAGATTCTAAAGGAAAAGCCATAATTGAGCAGTGAGTGGCCTGCGAAATTAAGATAATTGTTTGGTCTAACTTTTACTTGAGGGAATAGGAATCCCCACTTGTTTGCTATGTGAAATGCATGGGCGTGGTGTATAGGTGAGGTGACGAGTATCTATGCACCACCCAATTTGCTTGATAAATATGATCCATTTCTCGTTCCCAACTTAATTGATGTTTGTCTTAATTGTTCTATGTTCATTATTGTTTCTATGACTAGTTGGCCTTGTTATTTTTTTGTTGTTAAATATTACTGTGGTTATTTTGGAAAGAGTGTTGGTTGTTTATTTGGTTCCCTTGTGGTAGAAAACGGTTGAGTAGTTTGGCATTGTTTCTATATATATATATATATATATATATAGAAACAATGCCAAACTACTCAACCGTTTTCTACCACAAGGGAACCAAATAAACAACCAACACTCTTTCCAAAATAACCACAGTAATATTTAACAACAAAAAAATAANTGATTTTTGTCAATGGTTGTTGCAAGTGTATTAAAAATGTTGGTTGTTTCTCTTGATTCTATCATTGTACATAAAGATTGAGCTGGGTTGGCAGTGTTATGGTATTTTACATATATTCTGGTTGTTTTATTGTGAACTGATATAGGTTGAAGCTTACGAGCTATATTGTTTTCTATTTGAAATTTGTTGAAACAAAATTTGGTGTAATAAGGGGGCTGTGATAAGGGGGATGTGATTAGGGTGGATAATTGATTGTGATAGTGTGAATAGGTGGGATCGGGTTGCACGCCACAATAAGACAATTATAAGGGAGAATTTGCATGTTATACTGTTTATAAAATAAAGGCTGGAACACTCATTGTTTTATTGTCATTATTTCGTACTCTGCTTTTATTATTATTTTAAAGTGAAACTTGTTCTGTTTATAATTTGTCGAGACATAAATATTGTGAAAGGTTTTGACTTGAAAGGCGGTGATAAAGGGGCTGTGATAAGAGGGTTGTGATAAGGGTGGATAATTGATTGTGATACGGGTGGATAATTGATTGTGATACGAGTGAATAAATTGATATGATATGTCTGGTGGGATCGGGTTGCATGCCGCAACAAGGAGCAATAAGGGAGGACAATTATATTTTACTGATTTTCAAAGAAAGACAAAAATTTGAAAACTACTATTTTATATCACTATTTTTTTATATTTTGGCACTACTTTTATTTAAAGTTAAAGTTTGAAAACTTGGAAATTATTTGAGAGTTTGTTATAGCTGAGGCCTGGAAAAGGCGGCTGAGTTATTTCATTATTGTTGCAGTACTTAATTATTTGTTTAGATTTTCTTCTTTCTTTATATTTATTGTCTCGGTTATATTTTTCTTGTTCCTGTAGAATTGTTTTATTGCGTCATTGTATATATTATTGCCACATGGTATATGTTGTTAATGCCCTGCCGTAGCCTCGTCACTACTTCGTCGAGGTTAGGCTCGGCAGTTACTCAGTACATGGGGTCGGTTTTACTGATACTACACTCTGCACTCTTTTGTGCAGATTCAGGTATCGACCAACAATAGAGATATTTAGAGCAACTATTCATTTATTCGGAGACACGAGGTATATCTGCCGGCGTTCGTAGATCCCGAGAGTCTTCTCCTATTTTTATAAAACTGTTTTATTATATTCAGAACAGTTACACTATTTCTTTCAGCCCATTATTTGTAGTATTCTTTAGTAGTTCGTGAATTGTGACACCATACCTTGGGTAGTATTGGAGTTATTTATATACTTAGTTCGTGGTTCATTTAATTTAATTGCTTATTCTTTTATATTTGGAGTATCTCATTGGAAATAATTTAAATTATGTTTACTTTTAATTTATTTATTTATGCTTAAGTAAATAATCAAAGAAAATTAGTTAATCGAATTCTGACATTGTCTTGCCTAGCAAGTGTGGCGTTAGGTGCCAAAACTATCCGTAAGGTTGAGAATTTGGGTCGTGACAAATATATAACCTAATAATCCCACCGTTTCAATTTAGTTGACACATTATTCTTATTAGTCATTTCCAAACAGAACGACACATTTCTATACTTAGAAATAATTTAACTTTAAACTTATGATTTTACTCATTTTACCTTTAATAATTCTTTTTTCATAACCACACAAATGTCATGGTCCCACAAAACTTTTAATTCTTAAGCTTTTAAGAGCACAAGTTTTAAAAGTCTCTCTCTTTTCTCTTAAACTTCTTATCGAGCTAAACTACCTCATCTAAATTGAAGCGGAGGGAGTATTTAGTTAGCTTTCCTTTTCATCATACCATCAATTCTCCATGACACCACCCATTCCTCACGGAGAAGAAGAAAATATAGTGAAAAACACTTTAAAGAAGATTTCGTCAACCCAAAAACTGTTTTTTGTTATAAAATAACGACTGTAAAGTAAATAAACTAAAGACAAGTATAGAGAGAAACTGATATATTATTGAACTTTCAAACTGATGTATATAATAAACTGAAAACTCCTCTATTTATATAAGAAAGGAAGTAACTGCGAGGCTTTTCAGGAAGCAACTGCAAGGCTTTTCTTTAGTTGCTTGTAAGCTGTTTGCATGAGTTGCTTGCGACCTGCCTGTTTAATAAGAAGCTGCTGCAAATCATTTCATTGAGTTCCTTGCAACCTTCCTGCATCAGCTGCTTGTAGATAAACTTCAACAGAGTACTAAATGGATAATCTTCTGAAGAAGATTATCTATGGCTGAGTAATAAATGGACATCCACAATATAATAATTTCATAACACTCCTCCTTGGATGTTCATTAAAGATAAGGTTCCTCATTACAACCTTACTAGGAAAAACCCATTGGGAAAAAACCTAGTGAAGGAAAAAGAGTACACATATTTAGTACTACGCATTTCGAGCTGCCTCATTAAAACCCTCACAAGAAAAACCCAATGGGAAAAATCTTAGTAAGAAAAAAAGAGTACAACGCGTATTTCACTCCCCCTAATGAAAACCTTGTTTCAAATATTTGAGTCTCCGTATTCCAATCTTGTATACCATTTTCTCAAAAGTTGAAGTTGGCAAAGACTTAGTGAACAAATCTGTCGGATTGTCACTTGAACGGATTTGTTGCACATCTATGTCACCATTTTTCTGAAGATCATGTGTATAGAATAATTTTGGTGAAATGTGCTTCGTTGTATCTCCTTTTATAAATCCTCCCTTCAATTGGGCTATGCATGCAACATTGTCTTCGTATAAAATTGTGGGCCTTTTCTCACATTCCAAACCATATTTTTCTCGAATAAAATGAATTATTGATCTCAACCATACGCATTCCCTACTTGCTTCATGAATAGCTATTATCTCAGCATGATTTGAAGAAGTAGCAACAATAGATTTCTTTGTGGAGCTCCATGATATGACAATACCTCCATATGTAAATACGTACCCGGTTTGAGATCGAGCTTATGGCGATCAGATAAATAACCTGCATCTGCATAACCAACAATATCTGCACTATATTTTTTAGCATAAAGCAAATCCATATCAAGAGTTCCCTCTAAATATCGCAATATATGCTTAATCCCGTTTCAATATCTCCGTGTAGGAGAAGAACTATATCTTTCTAGTAAATTAACAGAAAATGATATGTCAGGCCTTGTAGCATTAGCAAGATATATTAGTGCACCAATTGCACTAAGATAGAGTGTTTCAGGACCGCGGAGTTCCTCATCCTCTTCTGGAGGTCGGAACGGGTCCTTATTCACTTCAAGTGATCAAACACCCAATTGATTTACTTAATGGGTGCGCTTTTTCCATGTAAAAACGTTTAAAGATCCTTTCTATATAGATTGATGGATAAAGATCTCGCCTACTAAATATTCAATTTGCTGACCACGACAAAATTGTCTTTCCTAGCTTTTTCATCTCAAAATATTTCTTAAGATATTCAATTTCCTTTTGGAGCTCTTCTGGGGTTCCACATAAACAGCAAGTCTAACAAATTTTGATGTTATTTTCTTTATAAAAATACATGGACAAATAACATAATTTATGTAACCTTCTTTCAGCAAATATTCACTGAGGCGATTATATCACATGCGCCCAGATTGATTTAAACCATACAAAGATCTTTGTAATCTGATTGAGTACATTTTCTGAGATTTTGAATATGCTCAGGCATTTTAAATTCTTCAAGGATCTTCATATATATTTAATCAAATGAGTCATATAGGTTATGACTTGCATTTAAATGGCATGACATCTTCAGGTGTCTAGACTGCAAGTCCGATCCTCACAATCTTTTAAAATATTGTACACTATATTGTATCAAATATATCGTCGACGATTATTTCGTAGCGGTTCGCAAGCGACATAACTTGTTGAGATCTCATCACTTTCTTTATTTTCAGGTACCTGAACTTCTTCAGGAGTTTCATGAAATGTTATGTCATGGGCTCTTCCAGAGCTTATTTCCTCCTTATTATGATCATTTTGATCATTTGCTCCTATCCTTTCAAGGATTGTTACCTTTGGAACCGATTGGTCCACCACGCTTCATGCGTACAGTAAACTCTATCCTTCAGGGACTTTAATTTTAATAGGAGCATTTGCAGCTGAAATATGATATTTAATTTTGGATCAACAAATGCTTCTGGCATTTGACTTGAATAATCTTCTGAATGAGGATCATATTAATGATAATTCAATTCATATAGCATATTCTCCAGCTGCTTATTCCATCCCTCAAATGTTAGAAAAACTAACATATATCCCCAATCTTCTTTGAGAAACCTATCTTTGTGCATTGTGGTAGAGAAATTAATCATATACCACACATCAAAAGTTATAAGATAGTAAAAATATTTGGTTTATGATCCTAAACCAATTGTGAGGGGAGGAATTATCATATATTGTTGGTCTGATGCATACAAGTGCTGCTGTATGCAATTTAGAAAATCTTAGACCAGCATATGCAACTTTGTTCTCATAAGCAATAGTTTAGCCATTAATAGGAGGTATTCAATGCTAAACCAACTTAGATATAAACCAGCATTATCAAGATGATCTGTCTTGATTTCATAATCTGAAAATTATGCTCTTAACTGAGAAAATCAATTTCAAATGCCAAACGCTTGTTGACAATAATCGCACATGTAACCATCTCATATATGCATCTATAAGCGGTTCACATCATAGGTGAATGAGCCCATATTCACCTTTTATATGTTTCAGATTAGGGGTCTTAGTCCTAACTTTAGCTGGTATAATCAATTTATTATGAGAACAAGCAACACAAGAGAATTCTTGAAGAATCTTCTAGTTCTTTAGTATATGCTTATCTAAATTCTCAAATAGCTCATTTAAAAATGGCAAATGAAAACATCAAATTTATCATGACATGTGCTATCTCTAAGTAAACTTCTGATTTACTGTGGCTACTTTTGTATCAGCGAATTTCTAATTTACTGTAGCTACTTTTGCCTCAGTAAAACTTCTGATTTACTGTGACTGCTTTTGCATTAGTAAACTTCTGGTTTACTATGATACATAAAATAGTACAAGTTGAAGAATAAGGCGGGTCCCTTCTCACATACATATTATTTTACCCCCTATGATTGTGAAAACATGAAGATTTTCAATCTTCCAATCATTTGTAGTCTCAATATGATAGTCATTTGTATTAGTAAACTTCAGGTTTACTACAACATATGTTTTGACCATAATAATATAATATGAATGACATATTTATATATAATCTCTTCGAGAGCCTTCATTTATTATCCACAATCTAATATTTATCATACACTACTGGTGGCATGCGTCTTCTAGACAAACAATTAGCTCTTCAGGAGTTGTTGATACATTTTGTACTATCAAATATTGCTCAGACACTTCTAGTATCATGAGAGAAAATCATAATCAAACAAACAATATAAAGCTAATTCTAAATTTATAAATGACGAAAATAATTTTAATATTTCTACCACTAATTTTGTGACAAATATCTCCTTCAAGGAGAAATACCATTAACATCTGAAAATTTTGTATCAATACGGCAACCACATAGTCATTGCATCTTTTAAGGAAAGATGCACGAGTTGTTATTTCCTTCAGGGAACTAAATAACTAACCATAATATATTAATGTGGTTGCAGTAGAAATCGTTCTACAAGAATGCATTTACCTTAGAATGATACTTAATAAAATTATCCAAGATGTTTTACGTACAACAGGTACGTGCGGCAATTATTTTAATGCCACAAAATAATATTTATATCCTCTGTTATTCTAGCTCTTCAGGAGGTGAGTTGTGATATTTCTTCATTCAGTCCAGGGAATGAAGATGTGCTTAAACAATAACTTTGAATAGCTCATTATTTTGTTTAAGCACAGAAAGACACACTTTCATAATATTTTTCTACTTCAGGAGAAAATTTCAATTGTGTTACTTCTTCACGAGCAAATTTACAATAAGAAATATGAGTATATATTCCCTCAATCATATTACCTCTTTTGGAGGTGAATTGTAATATATTTACATCAAGAGCACGTTCATATTTACGAGTTTTATTAATATTATCACATTCACTTCAAGGAATGGATTAATATTAATCAAAAGTTCTCATCTTTCAGGGAACGAAACATAATTATCTAAATGTGCATTAATCACACTAAATTATGATGCTTCATCCTCTCTTAAGATATTTATTACTTCAGGAGTAAATCGAGGCGGGCATATAATATAAAGAATATTTATGTAGCTTATCTTCAATGGTAACCATAGAAAGCCTAAATTATCACTTTTGATGGTCATAGACATATATCACTTCTGGTGATTAACTAATTTAGTTACAATTTGACTTATAAAATATATAATCACTTCTAGTGATCTTACGTTTCTCAAGAACTCTACTAGAGTTCAAGCAATGCTCGACAGGAGCAAATTTGGTACCTCCAAAAATATTTATCACTCCGAATGATAGGAAGATTGGATGGATTTAAGAAAAATCACCTTTTGGAGGTGACAAATCCCTTTCAATCGTTAGCTATATGCGAGCACTGATGCAATATTTCTCTCTTACACACGTTTGTTCTTTATTATACTTTTAATAGATAAGATAAGTAATTAATTATACAAATAATACATGATATCTCTGAGCAATCGACGCTTCGGCAGCGAACAATCATAATATTTGAAAATACACAAGCTAAGCCTTTGATTTCTCCAACGATGTGGAGGCTTGAATTACTTCTTATCCTGAAATAGAAAAACTAAATTCAAAGTAAGTGCTTGATATGTCAGAGTCTCGTACTGATAACGTGTTATAAAATAACGACTGTAAAGTAGATAAACTAAAGACAAGTATAGAGAGAAACTGATATATTATTGAACTTTCAAACTGATGTATATAATGAACTGAAAACTCCTCTATCTATAGAAGAAAGGAAACAGCTGCGAGGCTTTTCAGGAAGCAGCTGCAAGGCTTTTCTTCAGCTGCTTGTAAGTTGTCTGCATGAGCTGCTTGCAACCTACCTGTTTAATAAGAAGTTGCTGTAAATCATTTCATTGAGTTGCTTGCAACCTGCCTGCATCAGCTGCTTGTAGATAAACTTCAACAGAGTACTACATGGATAATCTTTTGGAAGATTATCTATAACGGAGTAATAAATGGACATCCACAATATAATAATTTCATAACATTTTTTTAATTTTTACTTTATCAAAAATCTCAACTTTCAAATCTGAATTTCAATTACAAAAGCGATAGCATTTATATTATTAATGTTGCACCTATTTTGCGTTTGTCATGCTATTTAAACTCCATAATTCCTTATATTTCCCAAAAATAAAATAAGAAACAATATGTACTCTTCAATTAAATGTACTCCCCATATAATATCTGAATTTTTGTGTGTGTTTGAAGTATTTTGCTGTTGGAATTCATTGAGCATTCTCTTTTGTAGATTACATTGTTAATGCTGATTTTTGAAAATTTTATTGAGAGAAAAATCAAATCCGCTATTGAAGGACTTTGGAGCTTGAACTCATATATTTTGTTGTTGAGTTTGTAGTTGTCTTGATCCAATTCTGATCGGGGCGTGTTCGAAATGTTGATTGGAAGTTGTGACTAAATTTTGAGTCAATTTGATGGAGATTTTGAAACATTTTGAAATTTAGGTCGAAATTGAGTTAAACTAGGGAAGCAGACGAATTGTATATCGTATACACATGATATTCTATATATCAAAATGGTATACAATGTGTTTTAGTATCTTCGAGAAGTTTATGCTGAAATTCAGACTCATTTGGATCTAATTTGAGGTTCTTCGGATATAAATTTTGAAGATCCACCATTATTGAGGTCAAAGCTCAAGCTCTTGATTGAAATTTAAACTTGAAAGTTCATTTTTGGATCTACGTGAGTGTTACAAAATGTTATTTGTAGTACCTTTTTAGAAGCTCAGACTAATATGTGATTATATTTAGAGTCTGATTGAGGTGCTTAGGATTAGATTTTTGAGCTGAAAATTAAAGAAGAAATACTGTCACCTTCACAGTGTACCAAAAATAGTACACAATACTGTCACCTTCACAGACAAATCACGTGCTACGGAATCTATACCTCACAACAGGCTCTCGGCCTCACTCAATCATGAACCTCTCTAGTCCCACAGCCCTCAATAATAAAGGAAATCAGCCCAAATCAAAATGTTATAACGTATCAGCAGGGAATAACAGAGATTGAGGTAAAAAAATGCAAGAACTGCTACGACTGAGTATAACAACAATATGTAGGTACATAGCCTAAGCATGATTTCTAACATGAAAGACAGTCAAATTGCTAGAAGACAAGGAATACATGTATTCACAAATAGGCCATTCGACTATACAGTCTTACGAGACGGACCAAGTCACAATCCCTCACGGTGTAAGCTCACACGCCCGTCACCTAGCATGTGCGCCACCTCCAAAAAGTCACGTCATACAAACTTCGGGTTTCATACCCTCAAGACCAGATTTAAAACTGTTACTTACCTCAACAGCGTAGAAATCCTACTCCGGAATTCCTTTGCCTCTCGAATCGGCCTCCAAATGTCCCAAATCTAGCCACAAAGAGTACAACACCATTAAAATAGGCTAAAAGGATCAATCCCAGAAGAAAACTACTACCCCTCATCCTGCCCCCCCCCCCCCAAAGTTCATTCACTCATGAGTCTAACCATTTCAAATTTATCAAAATCTGACCTCAATTACCCCTCCAAAACCCGAGAGTTCACTCTCCAATTCCCAAGCCTAAACCCCCAAATTTCCAACTCAAATCTCTACTTAGATGATGAATAAAGCCATAGATTCACGAAATTTAGACCAATCTGGGTTAGGATTACTTACCCCAACATTCTCCTTGAAATTCCACGAAAACTCGCCTCTCCCCCGAGCTTCTCAAGTCCAAAATCGAAAGTGAAAGACAGAACATCGAGCTGGTGTTGTTCTGCCTAGCGATACCGTACTTGCGGTCCATTTGTCGCTTCTGCGACGCTGCAGCTGTGGAAATTCCATCGCAGGTGTGAATTTCACTTAAAATCTTGACCTCACTCTTGCGGCCCTAAGACTACATCTGCGCTTTTCGCAGTTGCGGAATGCATCTCGCTTCTGTGGTCCAAATTCGCACCTACGCCCCTAGGTCCTCTTCTGCGACCACCGCAGGTGCGGGAATTCCATCGCACATGCGTCCTCTGCCCAATTCTTCCTTAGCCTCTCCTTTGAATCCTCCTTCGCTTCTGTGGCCTAGCACCTGCGGTTCCTCTTCTGCAGGTGCGCTCACACTAGAAACAGCAACTTCAGCTGCACTTCTTCAACTCGAAACAATCTGATAAATACCCGAATTCACCCCTAGACCCTCGGGACCTCAACCAAATATACCAACAGGTCCTATAGCCCTATAAGAACTTAGTCGAACCTTTGAATCACTCAAAACATCATCAAAACACCGAATTACCCCTGGATTTAAGCCTAAGAACTTCTAAACTTCCGCATTCCGCAAACGACGTCAAAACCTATCAAACCACATCCGTTTGACCTCAAATGTTACACACAAGTAAAAAAGGACACCACAAACCTACTCGAACTTTCAGAATTCCATTCTGACCCCGATATCAAAATTTTCACTGCTGGCCAATATCGCCAAAATTCTAACTTTCGCCAATTCAAGCCTAATTCTACTACGAACCTCCAAATCATATTTCAGACACGCTCCTAAGTCCAAAATCACCTAAAGGAGCTAAGTGAACCATCAAAATTCAAATCCGAGGTCGTTTATACACAAGTCGACATCTGGTCGACTTTTCCAACTTAGCTTCCAATTAAGAGACGAAGTGTCTCAATTCACTCCGAAACCACTCCGAACCCGATACGATATAGTACAGTTGTAAGGCACAAAAGAAGCAGAAATGGGGGAAACGGGGCTATAACTCTCGAAATGACCGACCGGGACGTTACATCCTCCCCCTCTTAGACAAACGTTCATCCTCGAACGGGTCTAGAAACATACCTGGAGTCTCTAATAGGTGTGGGTATTTTCTCCTTATCTCCAGCTCGGTCTCCCAAGTGGCCTCCTCCACAGGCTGACCTCTCCACTGCACCTTCACTAAAGCTATATCCTTTGACCTCAACTTTCGAACCTGCCGCTCCAAAATGGCCACCGACTCCACATCATAAGTCATATCACCATCCAACTGAAGCGTGTTGAAATCCAAAACATGGGATAGACCGCCGATATACTTCCACAGCGTAGAAACATGAAATACTGGATGCACACTCAACAAGCTAAGTGGCAAGGCAAGCTTGTAATCCACCTTCCTAATCCTCCGAAGTGCCTCAAAAGGCCCGATGAACCGGGGGCTCAGCTTGACCCTCTTCCCAAACCTCATAACACCCTTCATGGGTGATACCTTTTGGCAGAACCTTCTCCCCGACCATGAAATACACCTCATTGACCTTCCTATCCGCATAGCTCTTCTGCCTAGACTGCACCGTGCGAAGACGCTCCTGAATCAATTTCACCTTGTCTAATGCATCTTGGACAAAGTTTATACTCAAGATCCCAGCCTCACGGGGCTCAAAACATCCCATCGGAGATCTACACTGCCTCACATATAAAGCCTTATACTGATCTATCTGAATAATCGACTGATAACTGTTGTTATATGCAAACTCCGCGAGCAACAAAAACTGGTCCCGTGAACCCCCCAAAATCAATGACACAAGCGCGTAACATGTTATCCAATATCTGGATAGTGCGCTCGGACTGTCCATCTGTCTGAGGGTGAAATGTTCTGCTCAACTCAACCTGAGTACCCAACTCTCGCTGCACGACCCTCCAAAACTACCATGTAAACTGTGTGTCTTTATCTAAAATGATGGAAACTGGGACACCATGAATGCGAACAATCTCTCGGATGTAAACTCAGCCAAACGCTCTGAAGAGTAAGTATTACCAAAGGAATGAAGTGCGCGGACTTGGTCAGCCGATCCACAATCACCCAAATAGCATCAAACTTCCTCGAAGTCCGTGGGAGTCCAACTACGAAATTCATGGTGATCCGCTCTCACTTCCATTCTGGGATCTCTAACCTCTGAAGCAAGCCACCCGATCTCTGATGCTCATACTTAACCTGCTGATAGTTGAAACACCGAACCACAAACCCAACTATATCCTTCTTCATCCTCCTCCACCATTTGTGCTATCTCCCGAAGCCAATCCACATTGGGCACACATATTCGGCCCTGCATCCTCAACGCGCCATCATCACCAATAGTCACATCTCTAGCATCACCTAACTGAAACTTATCCTGAAGGACGAGCAGATGTAGGTCATCATACTGACGCTCCCTGATACGATCATAAAGGGAAGACCTAGAGACCACACAAGCCAATACCCGACTCGGCTCCGAAATGTCGAATCTGACAAGCTGACCGGCTAAGTCCTGAACATCCAATGCCAAGGGCCTCTTTGCTTCTGAAAGCTACGCTATACTCCCCAAACTCTCCTCCCGGCGACTCAAAGCATCTTCCACCACATTGGCCTTCCCGGTATGCTACAAAATGGCGATATCATAGTCCTTAAGAAGATCCAACCACCTCCGGTGATGCAAGTTAAGATCCTTCTGCTTGAATAGATGATGAAAACTCCGGTGATAAGTATAGATCTCACAATGAACCCCATACAAATAGTGCCACCAAATCTTCAAGGCGTGAACAATAGCTGCTAACTCAAGATCATGGACAGGATAGTTCTTTTCATGGGTCTTCAACTTGCGCGAAGCATAAGCAATCACTCTACCCTCCTGCATTAGAACACACCCGATACCTATCTGGAAGGCATCATAATACACTGTGTAAGAACCAGAAGCTGATGGCAGAACTAGAATTGGAGTCTTGGTCAAGTAAGTCTTGACCTTCTGAAAGATCTCCTCGCACTCATCTGACCACCTGAATGGAGCACCCTTTTGGGTCAATTTGGTCAAGGGCGATGCAATAGATGAGAAACCCTCCACAAAACGACGGTAGTAGCCCACCAAACAAAGAAAGCTTTGAATCTCCGTGGCTGAGGAAAGTCTTGGCAAACTCTGCACCACCTCTATCTTTTTCGGATCCACCTGAATACCCTCACTGGACACCACGTGCCCCAAGAACGCCACTTAATTGAGCCAAAACTCATACTTTGAAACTTTGTATAAAGTTTCTCCTCCCTCAATCTCTGTAACACAATCCTCAAGTGCTGGGCATGCTCCTCCTGGCTACGAGAATACACCAGGATGTCATAAATGAATAAAATAATGAAGGAGTCCAAATAAGTCTGAAACACACTATTAATCAAATGCATGAACGTTGTTGGGGCATTGGTCAGCCGGAAATACATCACAAGGAACTCATAATGGCCATATCGGGTCCTGAAAGTTGTTTTAAGAATATCTCAATCCCGAATCTTCAGCTGGTGATACCCTGACCTCAAATCAATCTTGGAAAATACCCTCGCTCCCTGAAGCTGGTCAAATAGATCATTAATACATGGCAATGGATACTTGTTGTTGACTGTGACCTTGTTCAACTGCTTGTAATCAATGCACATCCTCATAGACCCATCCATCTTCTTCACAAATAGAATCGGTGCACCCCAAGGTGACACACTAGGCCGAATAAACCCCTTATCAGGGAGTTCTTTAAGTTGTTCCTTTAACTCCTTCAATTGTGCTGGTGCCATACGATATGGTGGAATAGAAAGGGGCTGAGTGCCCGACACCAAATCAATGCCGAAGTCAATATCCCTGTCAGGTGGCATGCCCGACAGGTCTACCGAAAACACATCCGGAAAATCACGCACCATAGGAACATAATCAATAGCAGGAGCCTCTACAATAACATCCCTCACAAAAGCCAAATAGGATAGACAACCCTTCTCAACCATCTGTTGAGCCTTTAAGTATGAAATAACCCTATTGGGTACATAGTCTAGAGAACCACTCCACTCAACCCTCGACAACCCCGGCATCGCTAACGTCACAATCTTAGCATGACAATCAAGAACATCATGACATGGAGACAACCAATCCATACCCAATATCACATCAAAATCAACCATACTGTGCAACAAAAGATCCACTTGGGTTTCTGGACCCCCAATAGTCACCACACACGACCAATATATGTGTTCCACAATAATAGTATCACCCACATTAGTAGATACATGAACAGATGAAATAAAGGACTCATGGGGAATATCTAGAAAATGAGCAAAATACGAGGGAACACATGAATAAGTGGAACCAGGGTCAAATAATACAGAGGCATCTCTGTGGAAAACTGAGAAAATACCTGTAATCAAAGTATTAGAAGCAATGGAATCTGGTCTGGCAGGGAGAGCATAGAAACGGGCCTGGCCACCACCTGATCTGCCTCCCCCTCGGGCGGCCCTTAGCTGACTGAGCTCTCCCTAGCTAACTAGGTGGGTGGTGGAGGAGCTGGTGTTGGTGCTATCAGCCGAGTACTCTATTCTGGAATCTCACTCAATAACCTAGGGAAATCTCTCTTAATGTGACCCAAATCTCCGCACTTTAAACAACCCCTCCTCTGACGGAATTGCTGCTCCTGATGCCTAGAGGAACTACCCGTGGAAATATGAGGTGACAAAGCATGGTAAGAACTCTACGCTGGTAGTGCACTGAATGATGACTGGCTTTGTTGATGACTATGTGACCCGTGGCCAGATTATGCACCACGGTGAACTAGGCGAGCTGTCTGAGCATGTCTGAATGGACGACCCCACCGTGCTGGAACTGACCCCCAGAAGGGACACCGCCAAATACACCATGTCCCCAAGGCCTCTTTTCCTTCCTCTCAACATACTCCTGACTCCAACCTGACAGGTGATGTTGACAACCTCATCAAAAGTAGCACCAAACACTCTTTCAGGTCATAAGCAATCACTGTTAAAAAGTGAGGCTATCTATGAACGTCCTGATCCTCCCCCTATCAGTGGGAACCAACCAAATAGAATGTGGACAACTCCGAGAATCGCATCTCATACTGCGTCACAGACATATCACCCTGACGAAGTTGCTCAAACTATATGCATAGCTCCTTTCTGCGGGACTGAGGCACGAACTTCTCCAGGAAGAGTACGGAGAACTGATACAGGTAAGGGGTGCTGCGCCGACTGGCCTACACCTCTCGTAAGCCTCCCACCAACTGAATGTAGCCCCATAGAACTGAAAGGTAGTGAATGAGACCCCACTGGTCTCCAGAATACCTGATGTACGGAGTATCCTCTAACACTTGTCCAAGAAACCATGTACATCCTCTCCCTCTGCACCACTGAAAGATGGAGACAAAAGTCTCCCAAACCTCTCCAATCTATGCTGCTCATCATCAGGCATAGCAGGAACCACATAATCCTAAGCAGATGCAACCGGCTGGGCTGATGGTACCCCGGTGTCTAGAGTCCCTGTACAACCTGCTCCGGTATAGGGCGGCGGGAGTCTGAGTGCCTCCCCCGGCCTGAGAAGTGGATGTGGCCATCGAAATAGAGACCACATGAGCAAGACCTGTGCACACGGTCACAATCTGAGCTAGGGCCTCCTGAAGGCCAGGAATCACGATGGGCACAGGTGGTGCCTGAGCTGGTCCCCCTGGTGCATCCACAACCAGGACCTTGTCCTGATCTAGGGCAACTAGTGGATCTGCAGGTACTTCCCCAGTTGCTGTGCGGGCTGCAGATTTTCCCCTACCATGGCCTCTATCGTGACCTCGGCCTCTCGCGACCCTGGCTGGTGGTACTGGTGGCTGGCCCTCCTGCCCGGTAGTACAAGTCCTCACCATCTGTGAGAGAATGAAAACATAGAAGTTTAGTTATCAGAATCAACAGATTCGCATGACAAGAATTCAAGAATTTGGAATTCTCCTAAGGGTTTCGCAGCCTCTCGAAGATAAGTACAAACGTCTCCGTACCGATCCACAAGACTCTACTAAACTCGCTCATGACTCGTGAGACCTATGTAACCTAGGCTCTGAAACCATCTTCTCAAGACCCAAAAACCTAACATATTGTGATGGCGCCTATCGATGGTACTAGGAAAGCCGACCTTTCCAAATACTCCAGTTATTCAATAGAAAAGGTAATTTAATACTTTTTCATATAAGAAATTTTTCATAAAAACCAAAGTTGAACTCAAATAGAATCAAAATGCGGAAATCTATCCCCAAACATCGGGGTGTCACCAAGTCATGAGCATCTAGATATCCTAACTAATACAAACAGTGTCTAAGTATCAATACAGGACAAAAAGAAATATAGAAGGAGAGATAAGGTCGTGCGGGCGTCGGCAGCTACCTCGTAATCTCCGGTACTCGATCGCGCCCGAAATCAACGGCCTCCGTAATCAAACACACATGGATCAACACATGAAGTGCAGGGTGTAGCATAAGTACAACCAACTCAGCAAGTAACAAAAATAAATAAGGATATGAGAAGCAGTGACGAGCTATACAGTACAATTCATTACAGTAATTCCAACATCTAAGAATAGATATGAGTAAATGCCAGTAACATGAGTCAAATCAGTTGTAAGTTTACCAAGTTCAAGTAAGGTCAATTATAACAAGTTCCTGGAAGTTCAGAACAGTAGTATGATTCAGCTAAATACAGCAACAAGGCAGACAGATGCAACCTCTCAGGGGTACTGTCTCTCAAGCTCTCATTAGCTCTACACTCGGCTCTCAGCCCTCAAAATACACGCTCGATAGGTACCTGCGATCACTGGGGGTGCACAAACTCTGGAGGGGCTCCTACAGCCCAAGCACTATAATCCGCACGGACAACTCACGTGATGTACGGACAACTCACGTGCTATAATATCATATCAAGATCGCACGGACAACTCGCGTGCTAAGGTACAATATCACGGAAAAGTCACGCGCTATGGAATCTATACCTCACAACTAGCCCTCAGTCTCACTCGGTCATAAACCTCTCTAGTCCCACAGCCCTCAATAATTAAGGAAATCAGCCCAAATCAAAATGATATAATGTATCAGTAGGGAATAACACAGATTGAGGTAAAAAAAATGCAAGAACTTCTACAACTGAGTATAACAACAATATGTAGGTACATAGCCTAAGCATGATTTCTAACATGAAAGGAAGTCAATTTGTTAGAAGACAAGGAATACATATATGCACAAATAGGCCATTCAACTATACAGTCTCACGGGATGGACCAAGTCATAATCCCTCACGGTGTACGTTCACAAGGCCGTCACCTAACACTTTCTCCACCTCCAAACAGTCATGTCATACCAAACTTCGGGTTTCATACCCTCAACACCATATTTAAAACTGTTACTTACCTCAATAGCGTAGATTTCCTACTCCGGAATTCCCTTGCCTCTCGGCCTCCAAATATCCTGAATCTAGCCACAAACAGTACAACACCATTAAAATAGGCTAAAGGGATCAATCCCACAAGAAAACTACTAAATTAGAACCCAAAATCCGAAATCGACTCAATTCAACCCCCGGGGCCCATGTCTCAAAACCCAACAAAAATCACAAAAACAGAAAGCCCATTCACTCATGAGTCTAACCATACCAAATTTATCAAAATCCGACCTCAATTACTCCTCCAAAATCCCAAAGTTCACTATCCAATTCCCAAGCCCTAAACCCTCAAATTTCCAACTCAAACCCCTAATTAGGTAATGAATAAAGCCATAGATTCATGAAATTTAGACCAATCCGGGTTAGGATTACTTACCCCAACGTTCTCCCTGAAATTCCTCAAGAAATCGCCTCTCTTCCGAGCTTCTCAAGTCCAAAATCAAAAATGAGAGGCAAAACCTCGAGCTGGTGTTCTTCTGCCCAGCGATACCGCACCTGCGATCCATTTGTCGCTTCTGCGATGCTGCACCTGCGGAAATTCCATCGCAGGTGTAGATTTATTTTAAAATCCTAACTTCGCTTCTGCTTCCTCAAGACCGCATCTACGCCTTTCGCAGGTGCGGAAACTATCTCGCTTATGCGGTCCAAACTCGCACCTGCGCCCCTGGGCCCGCTTCTGCGACCACCGCAAGTGCGAGAGTTCCATCGCACATGCATACTCTGCCCAAGTCTTCCTTAGCTGCACCTGTGACTCCTTCTTCACTTCTGTGACCTCGCACCTGCGGTTCCCCCTCCGCAGGTGCGGTCACACCAGAAACAGCAGCTTCAGCTGCACGTCTTCAACTCGAAACAATCCGATAACCACTCGAATTCACCCCGAGGCCCTCGGAACCTCAACCTAATTCACCAACAGGTCCTATAACCCTATATGAACTTAGTCGAACCTTCGAATCACTCAAAACATCATCAAAACACCAAATTACCCCCGGATGCAAGCCTAAGAACTTCTAAACTTCTGAATTCTGCAAACGATGCCGAAACCTATCAAATCACATCCATTTGATCTTATATTTTACACACAAGTCAAAAATGGCAAAAAGAACCTACTTCAACTTCCGGAATTCCATTCTGACCCCGATATCATTTCCAACGCCGGCCAAAATCGTCAAAATTCAAACTTTCGCCAATTCAAGCCTTATTCTACTACGGACCTCCAAATCACATTCCAGACGCGTTACTAAGTCAAAAATCACCTAAAGGAGCTAACGGAACCATCAAAATTCATATCCGAGTTTTTTTACACACAAGTCACCATTCGGTCAACTTTTCCAACTTAAGCTTCCAATTAAGAGACTAAGTGCCTCAACTCACTCCGAAACCACTCCGGACCCAAACCAACCAATCCGATACAATATAGTACAATTGTAAGGAACAAAAGAATTAGAAATGGGAGAAACGGGGATATAACTCTCGAAACGACCGGCCGGGTCATTACAAGGTGATTGCACACACCATTGACTTTATACTTTCAAGTGTTTGAACTACATGTCCAAAACGACATGTATTTCATATGAAACCAACTCTATTCAAATTGTGTCTCTTCCATTTGGATAATATTTTTGTGTCTGTATTCTACAGACTTAAGATCCTCATCTATACTTAGCACTATGATAGTTATCATCTACGAACATTTTTATATGTGTTCCAACATCTTTTCATAAAGACATAACATATAGATCTCTTCAGTTATATTTTCAGGTACTTGAACCTCTCTTGAGATTTTATTAAGTGTTACGTCATGTGATCTTCTAGATCATTTGCCTCCTTATTATGATCATTTTGAGAATTTGCTCATCTTCTTGATCAAGAAGATTATTTGAAACCGTATTGTCTATAAGTTTTAAACGTCCCATAGTCATTTTCCTTCTAGGACTTATTTTAATAGAAGAATTTGCAGTGAGAATATAGTTACTTTCTTTGGGTCAGCAAATGCGTATGACAAGCTTTGCAATATATTGCAGATGAATTATCTTTTTATGAACTTTAAGTTCATATTATCTTATTCTAGGATCTAGATGTAGAAGTTATAATTAATTCCACGTAACTTTTTCTCAAATGTTTATTATCTCTCCCCCTGGTGTTAGAAAAACTAACTTGCTTCCTCATCTGTGGGAACCCATCTTTGTGCATTATGGAGTTAAATCAAAATATACACCGCACATCAAAAATAATAATAAGATGGAATTATTTGGTTCCCGACCCTGAACCATTTGTGAGGGAAGAATGTAATATACTTTCGTGTATAACATATATCAAACTGATATAGATAACTTTGTTCTCATAAGAAATAGTTTAGCTATCAAGTGGAGGTACTCAATAAATAATTTTCCTAAACCAACTGTAATGTAAACCAACTTATCATGATGAACTATCTTGAATAAAAAATCTGGAATATGCTTTAAATTAAATTATTGGGCAAGTTATCTAGCAAACTCCATGTTGCAGGTTAATAATAATCGCACATGTAATCATCTCATAGATGCATCGTATGTAGTATATATGGTAGGTGAATGGATCCATATTCGCCTTTGATAAATTTTAGAATTCAAGGGATTCAATTTCAATCTAGTTGGTATATTAATCGCGAGAACAAACAACACATGAGAACTCATGAAGAATCTTCTTCAACACTTACTCATTTATTTTGCACATCCTGCTTAAATCAACATAGCTCAATAGGTCATGCTTGATAAAAAATTTTGTATCAGTAAACTTTAGGTTTACATTTTGCAATTTTTAATTAAACTCCCAATTTATTATGACATGGGTATGATATATCAATGAACATCCAGTTTACCGTATCATGTAATTTCATCATGCTTTATTTATGTAGTACACATCAGGAAATAAAGTGGTTAATTTTTATATACATGTTACCCACCCTGCTACAATTGTAGTAATATAAATATATTAAATCTTCTGATTATTTATAGTCTCAATATAACCAACCGCTTTCGCAAATACTTTAGAAACCCAATAAATTTCTTTGAGACTTACTACAACATAATACCTTATTGATTATTAATTTTTTTTCCCTCCAAAATAGTAATAAATGGCTCTTCCAGAGCTCTCAATTAATTTGGTACTACCATATATTCATCAACATCATATGGTGAATATCTCTCTTTAAGGAGAAAGTTATATCATATGATCATGGTCAAAATCATTATAGGCAAGATATGTTATTTCTATTACTTTTGCTCACATTGCCATAATATTTTGGCATAATCACAATAGGTACGTGATCAATGACCATTCATGTCATAATAATAAAATTAATTTCTTATTTCATCTTAAACCTCTTTCTAGAGGGGAGTGTGATATATTCACTACCACTATCACGTTCATATTTTTACAAGAATAAACATGTATTCATAAATCACATCTTGTCACATTCAAATCATGAATGGACCATAATCATTTGTATTCTCTTTACAAAATCTCATGTCAAATCAATGACAAACATTACTTTCACAGAGTGAGGGATTATTTTGAGAATCCTTATTGTTCTCATTACCACAATGATGACGATTATGATTTCGTCTATTACCACATCCACATCCATTTGTATATTCAAGGTAATAAGTCTTCTTTTAGATTTATTACATATTGCTACCACATTGTCTTAAGGAAATGAGAATGAAACAAATTCAACGGGACATGTTTTCACTTCCTTGCCCACAATCATACTTGAATACGATCATGGCAACGCACAGAAATTTTACCACTTCGTGAGGATATAATTTCTTACAAACTCCATTAGAGTTATACTCAAAATTTATTATCTTTGCTTGTATTTAAAATCAAATTATAGAATGTCAAGAATTTAAAAGAGAAAAATAAGGTTAAATACTTACCTTAGATCTAGAATTTATTCCTGAGGGAAGTTCATGAAACAATTGACAATCATTATGCTCAATATTATGTATAAGTTAAGCACCATGCACGTATCCCAAAGCCTCTACTTAATTGGTTGGATTCTCGTGTTGATAACATATTATAAAACAATAAAAGAAGAAGAAGAGTACTATTACAGAGAAAAATAGAGAGAGATAAATTTTATTGATTGAGATCAATTACAATGAAATAAAACCCCTCTATTTATAGGAAAAGAGTGACTTAGCCACCAAGTAACAACCCTAAAATCTCTCAAAATATAGACATTCACCATAAATAAAATGTTATTTATAACACTCTCCCCTTGAGTATCCATTCAACAGATAATGTACCTCGTTAAAACCTTATATAAAATAAAATCCAGTGGAAAAAAATTCTAGAGAAGGAAAAAGAGTACACGTATTTAGAAATATGACTTTTGGTTGCCTCGTTAAATACATTGGAAGGAAAACCAGTGGGACAAAACCTTGTAAGGAAAAAACAGTACAACGCGTATTAACTCCCCCTGATGAGAGCATCAATTCATATCTTTAAGCCTTCCGCATTCCAATCTTATTCATCATCTTCAAAATATCGTTGGTAAGGATTTGATAAACACATCAGTCATATTAACTTAAATGAATATGTTGTACCTTGAAATCATCATTCTTGATAGATACGTAATCTCTTCATATAATGTCGTGGAATGGTCTTCTCAATATCTCTATAGAGGTAAAAATTCTCGCTGTCACATTATCATGCTTATAGTTATAGCAAGATTCATATGTGCACAGATTGCACTTAGGATATGGTACTTCAGATCAAGAATTGTATATGCTTTAAGCGATTCAAATCCTTCAGGGATTGTCATATAAGTGAAGTCATATAAGCCGTATAAATGGACTTTAGATTTAAATCATGTTTTCATGTCATGCTAGACATATAAGATAGATAAAGGTGATTGCACACACCATTGACTTTATACTTTCAAGTGTTTGAACTACATGTCCAAAACTACATGTCTTTCATATGAAACCAACTCTATTCAAATTGTGTCTCTTCCATTTGGCCAATATTTTTGTGTCTGTATTCGACAGACTTAGGATCCTCATCTTTACTTAGCACTATGATAGATATCGTCTACGAACATTTTATATCGGTTTCAATATCTTTTTATAAAGACATAACATAGAGATCTCTTCATTTATATTTTCAGGTACCTGAACCTCTCTTGAGATTTTATTAAGTGTTATGTCATGTGATCATCTTGATCACTTGCCTCCTTATTATGATCATTTTGAGCATTTTCTCTTCTTCTTTATCAAGAAGTTTATGTTGGGGGGTTTTTAAGCATTAATAGCTTAAAATAGGGGGAATGGGTAGAGGGAAAAATGAAATATTTGAGTAATATTTGAGGTTCCCTCCTTGATTATTCCACATGGGAAGAAGAAAAGGTTTTTGATGGGTATATAAGTACTTGCTCTTCTTCTAGCTCATAAAGAGTTGAGAAGAAGGCAAGCCTCGTGTCGTCGCCGTCGCTCGCTCGGCTCGACTTCGGATTCAGATTCGAATTTGGATTTGGTCAAATGATCGATCGATTGATTAATTTTTGGACCAAATTTATTTGTTAATAGTAAATATTAACAGAAATATTATTTAATATTTTTTTAATAACAAAATATTAATATTAAATTCATTTCAGTTTTCTGTTTTTGTAACAGAAAATTAACTACCGTTCAATTTTCCCTCTTTATTGTTGAGTAAATAGCCAATTATGTCATGGCATTTATTCTATGGCTGTTTTGAAAAAATAGCCATTCTGAAGAGTTGCACCTCTTCAGATTTCAGCCCAACTTTGGCTATAAGTACAAGTCCATTCTCTCAGATTTTACATACTAATTTTTGAGTTCTCCTCTTTTCTTCTGCATATTCTTAACTTCAAAGAAAGCAAAAGTAAGTGTGATTTGCTACCGAACTTTGTGTTTGCTGAAACACTAGGGTTTGAAGTACCACTACACCAGTGTGTAATTCGTTCTATCCTAAGAGGAAATAATCTATAACCTTGGGTACTAGGAGGGGATTAAATTCCTTAAGGAAACACTGTGAATTCAATGGGCTCGAATTGGTTTTGTTATTTCATTTACATTTTTGTTTATGTTTTTTTATTTTCTCAAGAATTGGTTTACAAATACATAATACTAACAAGTTTAAGGAATTTAATATTTTTTTTGTATTTGTGTTATATTCACTGTTTCTGGAGAGTAAAACCTTTGTGGTTTTGTACTCTATTGGAGATTAAAATCTACGTGATTTTAACGTTTGTTTCATTCTTTTACAAAAAATGACGAATGACAACGAAAACCAATATGTTCCGATGGTAACTTCCAATGCCTCAACGAGCCGAAAAACACTGGCAGCAAAAGATGTTCTTCTACTTGACTACTCTAAGTCTCCAGTAGTTCATCAAGGAAGATGTTCCTGTGCTGTCAGATGAAACTCCAGAGACTGAACGCTTTCTCG
>ML428130.1:0-15114 GCA_005239525.1 Nicotiana knightiana
ATAAAATCATCAAAGGCCCCTGTTGATTTACCTTAGCTGCTCCAGTAACTACATCACCCACATCCTGTTGCTCAAAAGCCCTGCTCTCCATTAGTTCTGGATGCAGTCTCCATCAGTCATTCATATCATGGCCTTGTATTTTACATTCTCTGCAATATTTTGGGAGGTAGTCGTATTTTATTGTCACCCATTCTGTCCGCACCCCTCCAGTCGACTCATTCTTTATATCCATGCGCACCTTATTAGGTAAATCATTTAACAAGTCAACAAGAACCTTTACTCGCGCACAACTCGGTCTTGTTTTATTGATTGTTGCCATATCAAGGTGAAGTGGTTTCCCCACAGCTGCCGCTAACGAGAATAAACATTCCTTTACAAAAAATGTTGGTAATAAATTTGGGAACGAAATCCATGCCATCACCTTCGACGTTTCCTCCCCAGGCTTGAATTTTGCGTCATATATCAAAGTTCTCATCTGGTATTCACGACCTACCTTGTCCTTCACGTAATAAACACTTTTCGACGTAAAACCAATAAAATCTTGCCATAACGTCAACCGTATTAATACATGTCTATCGCGAAGGAAACCAATATTACAGTCACCTTTAATTCCACATTGAAGCGGCACAATTCGACGTAATTCATTAAGTTCCGGCCATCCATATGAAAATTTGCAAACAACAGCATATTGCAAACCTTCAATCAAGTTCATACGATCCACCTCTGCTTCAGTGAATTCTACCATAGGCTGTCCTTGAAGTAAAACTGGTCGACGCAAGGAAATTGGTTCAGTTTGGCACTGTTTTGTCGACGTTCCATGCACTGCTGCGTTAATTACTGCTGGTTTCAGTATTTTAGAGTAATCTAATGGTTGGGTATTGTTGTTATTGGACGTATCTGGCTGGGCGAGGGTAGGGGAGGTCTGACCAGCCTGTTCCGGTGGCCGGCCGCCGGCGAAATTGGCCATTGCACGCTGAACCAGTATTTCTCCAGAAAATCGTGTTTCTCCAGAGCTTCTCTCTCCTCACGCAGGGTTTTTTTTTTACTCTCTCTCTCTGAGTTGAATTTTTAGGATATGGAATTTAACTAAAAAAAGATTAGGATATGAATTAACTAAATTAATTTGTTCTTGTTTTATTTGTATAGATGGAACATCGTACTTGGATGTACAATAGGAATTATCCTAATTGGTGGGGATTGCGGGAGGATTTTGTAGAAGGGGTTGATGACTTTATTAGACATGCAATGGAATTTCCACCAAGAATAACTTGGATACAGTACCTCGCAGAGTGAGACTTCAATTGTTGTTCTCATTAGTGACAATGATGATGAGGAGACAATGACATGTGTTTCAAACAATGATGGTGTAGGTAGGAATTTAATATTTCCTAAGTAGATAAAAGAAGAGGTTATAGAGGAATTCTCTACTTCATTTTCCAAGAGGAGATTTCTCCAAACTTCTCTTCCTTAGAGAAGCGTTTGGAAAATGAAGTAGAGAATTCCTCTATAACCTCTTCTTTTATCAACCTAGGAAATGTTAAATTCCTACCTACACCATCACTGTTTGAAACACATGTCATTGCCTTCTCATTATCATTGTCGCTAATGAGAACAACAATTGATCAAAGACACACTCTATCAGGTGCTGTATCCAAGTTATTCTCTGTATTCAAGTTCATCCCGAGTAATATTACTACGAGAATAATCACCAAAGCCACCAGACAACTTTATGATGCCAATGAAGCAAGATGAGCTATTCAATGAGACTCATATTGTAAAGAAGAAGAAAGAGACTGATCCAGAAAGGTGGGTCGAGGGCCGAGCCTCGACTGTACATGTAAGTTTTTTACTTTTCATTAAGTATTTTGATTTACTAATTCAATGTAATTTTTCTTATAGGGTCACTTCACAACTGACGTGGAGGAATTCATATGCAGTCATCTACCTAATGAGTCGGGCGAGACAATCCAACTTTCAGACGAGAATGCTGAAAGAACACTTAGTTTTATATACTTAGTTTTCCTTGAGTACTTTTATATACTTTGAACTAGACAATAGAACCGGTTTTCGAATGGGCTTGTAATAACCATTAACTTAGTTTTGTTAGTTTAATGTGTTTTCTATTGAACTTTACTTTGTTGGTTTTAATGTTGTTGTTGTGTTGTTGTTATTGTTGTGTTGTTGTTGTTGTTGGTTTTGTTTTTGTTGTTGTTGTTGCTTGTAATAGGAAATTTGGTATGCTGGCAGGTGGTGTAGTTGCCAAAACAGGCAGTTTCTGCCTAAATTATACGCAGAAAAGCGACCAAAGTTGGTCGCTTTTCTATTTAAATTTTTTTTTTCTGGGCAATAGCGACCAAAGATTTTCAGAAAAGCGACCAACTTTGGTCGCTATACCTTTAAAAAAATAAAAATTCTGGAAATTAGCGATCAATTTTGGTCGCTTATGTATAAAAAAAATTAAATTATATAAATTAGCGACCAATTGTGGTCGCTTATTTTTAAAAAAAATTTAAAAAAATTAAAAATAAGCGACCAACTGTGGTCGCTAAATTTATATTATTAAAATATTCTAGCGACCAAAGTTGGTCGCTATATTGTATACCCGCAATATTTGGTCCTTTTACTTTAGAGACCAAAGTTGGTCGCTAATTAGCGACCAACTTTGGTCCCTTTAAATTAGGGATCAACAAAATAGCGACCAAGCCAGTTTGGACGTATTTTGGTCGCTTTTCACTGTTTAGAGACCAACTTTGGTCGCTTTTCACTGTTTAGAGACCAACTTTGGTCGCTTTTTGTGATCGTTTTTCCCGAATTTTTAGTAGTGTTAGCTTATATCAAAGGAACATAGGAAATATCCCTGAGGAGTTTGCTCACTTATTTCCGACTCCTCTACATGTATGCTGGAGTTTGAAGGTTAAATTATGCAAGTCTTATGTAGTTGCACGTGCTTAATCATTTTTATTTAGGCCACCTGAAAATCATTTATCTGCTATCTGAAGTTCATATGAAATCAATTACACCATTATACATGAGAAATCTATTAAGTGCATCTTAGTCTAGTTCTTGAATACTGTTGTACATAAGTTTACCATCTTCAGTACAAATATGTTAGCAAACATAAGGTTAATTCTGCTCTAACAAGAGGTGACACTCAGGAAATCCATAAATTCTGAAGTAATGTGTTTAAATATCTTGGCATGATCTTGTGAATAAGAAGGTACACAAAAGTGAGGGATATTGTCTTCTCCTTTATGTGGTTTCAATTTTCATACCAGAATGTGTGCGCCAACTAGATATCATGCTTTAGGAATGGTATTTTCGGGCTAAACAAATTTATTTAAATCAAGTTACATGATCATATTTGATTGTTTTCACATGCTTGACCCTATTGCCCGATTGTTCTTGTTTAGATATAATGTCATTAGGAGTTTTATCATTTCCACATCATTTCCAAATGAAGAAGTACGCCTGAAATCCATGGATAATACTTTCTGGTTTGGTGGTTTTAATATTATTGTCTGAACATGCTTTAGATGTCATGCCTCTAGGATTCAATTTCTTTCCTAACTTGTTCTTGCCAAATCAGTGACTTACAGTTCTTATATTATAGTATATACTATCTACTATCTTCTAACATTCCTTTGAGCAGGAAATTAAGTGTTTGTCACTTTTCCAGTCTGGTTTGTCGGTTTATCGAGTTAATGTTTTGCTGCTATTTTTAGGAGTACAAGGTTTTAAGAGAATTAGTCTTCTCAATTTACTTTCGGGCACCAAATTTAGAAAATGATGCACCGTCACCGGTTGATCCAAGAAGATCTTTAGATGGAAGTAACAATGATGATCGTCCAACTGTCAATTAGTAATTATTATTATTAGGATCAACTATAACTTTTTTGCGTATTGTTGTTGAAGAATGTAATGTTGATGATACTTGTGTTGAATACTTGAAACATTAATATTTTGATGATGTAATGTTGAAGTACTTGAAACATTAATATTTTGATGATGTAATGTTGGAATATTTGTGTTTTATATTATAAAATTATTGTTTTTAATCTTCTACACTGAGTTAAAATTATTATGTAGTGTTATACAAGTTTTAATGCGTAACGTGCAATAAATAGGATTGTAAATTATATATATCATAATTGTGAAAATTATGAATTGAAAAGCTACAATTTTAGCATAGTGGGCTTAAATCAGTCATTCGACTGGGACAATTACGGCGGTTATAACAGTAATAATAAAAATTAATTTGTAATTTTATACGTAATTACAGTATTTTTAAACCGCCACATTAAGAAAAATAAAGGCCGCAAATAACAACGAATATTGTGGCGGTTTTTGTAAGTCATTATGGTGGTTTAACTACTTCTGGCGGACGGGATTATGGAGTTTTCTCAAGCCGCCGTTATTGCATTTTTTGGCGGTTATAAACCACTGTTATATGCAAAAAAACCGCCACTATTAACCCCTTTTTTTATAGTGCCACTTGTAAAATTTTATTGAATTGTTGTTGTACTTCACTTGGCATCGAGCTCAACTTTAGAAAAGCTCACAATTTTCCGCTTGTACGGGACTAAGGCTGTATTGTGGCCCGGGCCTAAATGGGCTAAACGGGTCGGGCCAAACGGTCCCGGGCTTAACAGTCCTGGAGGGTGGAACCGGCTCAATGTGGGCCTAAGCCCATATGGGTCCGGGCTAAGTGGGTCGGGCCCACGGGCCTAAGTGTTCCGGGCTATTTTTTTAAATTTTTTTTTATCTAAGGCAATTTCTTGTAAATTATATTATATAATTGTGACTTAAATCTTGTAATTCAAATTTAAACACAAAAAAATTGTAAAGAAATATTCAAGGGAATGCCTTATAATTTTTATTATTACAACATTAATAAAAAATGACAATATCTTTCTTAGTCTCCCTTCCCCCAACGGAATTAGCACAACAAAGTGCTAATACCACCATTAAAAAGGGAAAAAAAATTAATGAAGATGTGCCAAAATATAAGTTACATATTAGTCTACATATTATCTCTAACAAATTTCGTAAGTCCTGATCTGAAAGTGCTAAAGCATTATAAATATTTGTATACCAAAAGTGAGGACCTCCTAATTTCATAGTAGGATTTAACATGGCAGCAACACCATAAATAGGGGGATAGGGAAAAAATATTTTTTAAACTTTTCTCTTATAGAATCAATAGCAAGTTCATAAATTACCCCACCCTCTGAAAATTGAGTAAACAAATTTGAAAGTTCTGCAATATAAACTAAACAGGTAGAAATAGTAGGATATTATTGCCCAGATAATTTATTTGTAGCAACATCAAATAGTCCAATCCTGATTTGTAAGGTGCTCATCATCATCATCACCACCAACACAAGCATTAAACGTTGCGTTTGTTGGATTTCTATATTCATATGCAACAACTAAACTTTCATACATGTAATTCCATTTAGTAGGACAAGGTTTAGGAACCTTTCTTTCTCTAAGACCAAATTCATCGCATTTTTTAAAAAATTCTCTAAGTCTACTTCTACGGCTTGAATAAAAAATCAAATTAAGATCCATTTTAACCTTTTCAATTTCAACATTTAAAATTTGCATACCATCACCGACGATTAAATGGTAAATTTGACAAATACATCTAACATGGAAAATATTACTTAAATGCAGGATTTAGTGTAGTTGTAAGCAAGGCTATAACATTAGTGTTACTAGAAGTATTATCCATTGAAACTGACATTATTTTATCTCTAATGCAAAAATATCTACAATTGTGTTAGCAATAAACTTCCCTGTGTGACGTGAATTAATTATTATATAAGAAATAATGCGCTTTTGCATTATCCATTCCTCATCAATCCAATGACTGGTAACAGTACGATAATCACAGTCATTACCACTTCTACCAATATCAATAGTAATAGCAACACGATAATTTATATGAGTAAATAAATAGCCAAATATTGTTCATATGCATGTTTATATTTATAAATATCGCTCTTTACGGTTGTGCGAGGTCATCCTTTATAAGTAGGATTATAAACTTTTCTAATATAATGCACAAAGTGAGGGTTAGAAGGAAAACTATAGGGTAAGCACATAACAATAACCATTTTTTTTCTAATTCTTTACGATCTTTATTTGGACCGTAATATAAAATGTCACCGGTAACAGCGTTAATTCCCGGTTGAACTAAATTTGACCCTGCACTAGGGTTAACCTGAGTACCTACACTTGTCCCCTCTTGCGCAACTTTCATTTGAAGAAATCTAGCTTTATCTCTAGGGTGTGTCTTTATGTGTTTAGTCAAACTACCTGTATCGGTACGATCTCCAGTAAATTTATGAGCCATCAAAGTCCCACAAGTTTTACACTTAGCCTTATTTTGATCTCTTAGTTGAATAAAAAAGTGTCAAACAAGAGATGTTTCGCACCGTCTAGAAGGTTAGGGGTTACTACAGGAGGGTCAGGAGGGGCATCATTTGGATTATTATCAGTTGGGTTAACTTCATTTACAGGACTAGGAGGTGTATCATCTAAATCCGGTTGCGTTTCATGTAAATCTATATTTTCATCATCATTTTCATCAATAATTGGATTACCATAAAGAGCATTCATATATTCATCCTTTAATTGTTCACTTGGTGCAATATCATGGTAAAATTGACTATCGATAAATTGAAATAAAGGGTTATCACTATCAAGAATAACATGTGGAGGAGGACGGGTAACAGGTTTGGGTCGGGGAGCCGGGAGAGGAGTAGTAGCTTGGCCACTAGATTCACCGATCTTGAATTTTCTTTACTTTTACCAAACATATTTTTCAAAGAATAGTACATATTAATTATAATTATACAAACTAAAACAAACAAAACTATAATATTAAAACTTAAGAGTTGGAACGAGTTTACCGAATTGACAAACAACTTCTTGAAAATTGTATATTGTTGAAGACTTGAATATTTCAATTCACCAACTTCACAATTTTTCACAAATTGCAATAATAAAGTTAGCAATTATAGAAGAAAATTAGAAAGAGATTGATAATTTTGTGAGTAAAAATAAAAGAATGATGGGGTATTTATAGTTGAGAATAAAAGATTGAGGTTAAAACAAAGTTTAGGGCAAATGGCTATTTCTGAAAGTGCCAAACGGCTAAATTGGCAGGCCAAGGCAATTTTTTAAACTTCCAACCGTTGGCCAATTTTTTTAAAAAAAATTGAAAAACAGTCTTTGGGCCCGGTTGAACCGGCCCAGGCCCGCTTGCCGGTCCCGGGCTCGCGGTATCCTATGCTGGACCTGCCCACAGTGGGCTCTTAGGACCGCTTGGGCCCGAACCATTCGGGCCCAGCTCGTTTAGCCCAAAACCTATGTGGGCTCGCGGGTCTGGCCCGGTTCCGAGCTGAACCAGGACCACAATACAGCCTTATATGGGACACGTATGTCCCCACTGTCACTTCTCTCTCCATGGAGTAATATTTTTATTTAGAAAAGGGTGCATTAAATAAGGATTCATAAATCAAATGAAAATATCTTTTCAAGTAAAAGTAATTGAATAAAATTGTGATTATATTACTTTTATTTTAAAATATTCTTAGTTAAGTTACTTTTTGTAAAATTTTATTTATAATCCTGAAATAATATATCAATTTCTTTTTATATAAAAGTTACATTAACTAACAAAAATTAAATATATCGTACATTGACTAAGTAATTGGTAAGAAATGTTTCAATATTCTAATAATATATACAAGATTAAATTATCTTAATAATGTTAGAAGTTAATCAAGAGATGATGTTAGTGTATGGGTCAAAATTAGATTGAGAATCAAGTCGTGCAGGATTGGACGAGGAGAGCAACTTGCGAACTGTTGAGAGCATTGCGTTCGTTGTCGACCAGTAATCTCACGAGTCGAATGGCTCAACAACCAGTCGTGGACGAAGTCGAGCAGTAGAGTTAGAAATAACGGCTAGTTTTATATTGGGATCTACAAAGGGAATATCCTACCAAATATTCCTTTTGTTTGTATTTTAGGATTTTTTGGGAATATCTCATATAAATAGAAAGAAAGAGGAGGAAAAAGGCATGTAAGATTCCATATGATAAGAGCACTTGGAAAAGAATAAACTCTCAGAGAAAAAAATACAAAGAACCACTTTTCACCAAGATTCATCCTTTTTGTGAACTATTATATTGTCATTTTCTCCAGATCCAAGAAAGTGCATAATATTCTATCTTACCTGTGTCATTCATCACTGTCAGAGGAAGGAATCCTTCACCCTTTTCAATATTGGGTGAATTTTTCCCTCTATTTACATTTATTGTCATTTAATGTTATTTATTGTTTGCACTATTTACACAATATAACATATAATTATATTTATTGTCCTTATCTCATTCTGACTATACATTTATTCACGTTACTCGTTATACATCTAGAATTACTAACTCTAATTGAGATTGTCCCATCTTGATAAATCATTAATTAGTTTAATCAAATGTTAACTCATTTTTTGGTCAAACAGTTAAAAAGTAAAATCTAGGATCACTTGATATTTAAGTTTCAATTCTAACATTTTAATAACACCCAATGATGCCTATAAAAAGGACTAAGTCTCCACTGAAAATATAATTAGGCTCAAGAGTTCAAAGTCGAATCCTTATTCGCTACAACCTTCATTATGCTGAGAAGTTAAGTGAACCAACTTTTCGAATTATCAAATAATGATTTGAGATTTAAACTAAATAATTTCATCGAAGAAAATGTAGTAAAATTATCACCTAATTAGAGAAAGGGTTGAATTCAAGATTAAGATATATAGAGTTGTGACTTTCCCAATTGTCGGATTCCTTCTCGATATGTTAGTTATAGGCTTTGCCAATTATTCTCTACAGATCGTAAGCACTCAACTTACTGTAATAATTTCTCAATCACTCACGATAAATTACTATATGTATTCTCTCAAACTACTTTAGCAAGTAATTTTTATTACTCACATTAACCACATCAAAACTTCATTATATTTAATTTTTTTTAAACTCGCTCTCAAATGCCGAGGAGTAACACTATTCACCAACAATCTAAATATACATTCTTTCTCAAGCAATATACACCAAATAGATACTATTAATCTAGTGGACCTTCAATTAACTAAAATAAACACGTAGTTGAACAAATGAAAAATTAACGAGTTCAATTGTATCAAAACGCAGCCAAGAATTTGTTCTAAAATAAATTAGCTACATATGAAAGTACAATACTAAAATTTATAACCAACAATGAAAAATATGGAGTAAAAACTCGTTGCTCCCAGCGTCTCTTGCCTCAGAAATGTATTGTCTAACCATTTCGAGGATGTTTCTTCGGGTTTATATATGATCTGGGCAGGTAGGATGTCGTCCAAACCAATTCAACTTCGGCAAAAACTATTGGACGAGCGTTTGGCTCTCGAGCGACGACGCGAGACGCTTGGACGAGGCCATAATTTCCTTTTCTTCTTCCTTTCTCGCACTCGTCTGTGCGACGGGATTCAAGTTGCTATGTGCCAAAGTTGATTCCCCTGGCTCGTGCACCTCTCCCGTGACACGCGACCTCCTGACGAGCCTCAACTTCAGTTATTTTCTTGCTTCTTCACTTTTCTTCGCGCCAAATTATCCTTCTTTTATCAAGTTCCATTGAAACACATTCCTATACAATATAAACATGTAATGAGCATATTTTTATCTCATAATCATGCACATCTTTCGCAAATTACATAAGATAAGAGACTTAAATATAGTCAAAACATGCACCTTTTGCTAATTATCACATTTACAAACTAATATCACTTAAGCAACATACTGTAATTAAGATTCATCATTATAAATATATATGTGAGAAAATAACATATGTAAGATAGAAAGTTAATAAAAATTAGTTATATTTTTGTAAATGTAACTTAATTTACTCCGCTTAGAAATTAAATTTAAATTGTTCACTTATACGCAATTTAGTATATTTTCTGACGATATTAGCTTTGATATATCCTTTTATATCAATCATATTAAAATTTTAATTCTTAAAATAACTAGATTAATGATAATTATCTTTAAAAAAAAAAATAATAGCTATATTATGCTCAATTTACTTGTCATATTCAATCCAACATACATTACATCATTAAGTTTTATATAGGATCAATATTTTAACTATATTTACCTATAAGTAAATCGATAAAAATAAAATAGATACAAATACTGAAGGATACTTTTTACATATGAAGAATTTATAACTTTCAGAAAAAATATAACTTTTAAATTTAAAAATTACTTCATAATATGCTGTTAGAACACGAACTTAAATTTTTAAAGTTCCCCAACCTGAAATTATAAATTTGTGTTAACTTTATTTGATAGATAAAAGGGATTATACCAGCCATTTAGTTTTAGTATTTAAAAACAAAAGAACTTTGGAAACTATTTACATCAACTATGAAACATCCAACAATCAAAGGATGTGAAGCGATGAATGTGATCTCTCTTAACTAAATATATAGAAAAACTCTTGAAAGGAAACCACTACCCTCTAATAGACCATGCGAAACGTGAATCTGAGCTAAAGCTATTGAGTTCCGATCAGGGATGCCCGACTAATTTCGTGGCCTAAAGCCAAACTTTATGAGGGGTCTTAACTTTTTTATTAATAAAAAATATTTTATTTTTATTTAAAGTCTATTTTCCTAACTTTTTTTTAGATGCAAATTTATTATTAATTTTTTATAATCAATTTCTCCTAATAAGTCTTTCTCAATTGACAATATAGCTAATTCATTTAATATCTTTGAGACATTGTTGATCTTAGGTAAGGTTTTATCAATTTTAATTTTGAAACACTTTTTTCCGCTGAAGCAACATTAATAGGAGTTATTAACATTATTCTACAAGTAATATAGGCATTTGGAAAATAATCAAACCTTTTTATTTGATTGAGTATATCAATTAAATTGTTATCTTCTAATTGTACTATTTTTCTTAATATTTTTAATTCAGAAAATAAATCTAAACTATCAATATTGGGTTGATTATTATGATTTAAGGAGCATTCAAAATAAATGCAATACTTTTTCAAATTTCATCAACTAGTGATCTCAGTTTTTACCGCTAAATAAAAAATCAAAAATATTTTCATATGCTTCTAATTGTTCAAATCTATTTTAAAGTGAAAAAATAACCCTGTCTACTACTCTCTCCGATCCATAATAAGTGACTTTTTCGGCTTTTATTTTGGTCCAAAATAAGAGTTCTTTTATATAATCGAGAAGGAGTTAACTTTATTTTTTAAAAATTTACCCTTATTTACATATCTCAATAATTGTGTCAAGTTAACAACATATAAATTTTAATTAAGGATAATTCAGTCAACATACATTTTTGTTCTAGGAGTCAATATTTTCTTAAGGGGCACAACCAAGGTTAAAAAGTCATTTATTATGGACCAGAGGAGTATGTATAAAAAGTAATCAACTCTAAAGGACTCTTCGAGAGATTTCGAGATTTCACTATTAACATTGTCCTCAAACTGTTTGTTCTTTTATACAGTCAGACCTCTCTTTAACAGCATTCCTACACAACAACACTTCTCTATAAAAGTCAAGCTTTTTCGGAATCAATTTTTATGTTATGTTATAACATATGTTCTCTATAACAACACTTCGTTATAACATCCAAAAATATACGGAACAAACAAGGCTCTTATAGAGAGGTTTGACTGTATACACGTTTCTTATAAAACTCGGGTTCGATATTAATTTCAAATGTAATTTCCTTGGCAGAAGTCGAAGTAATTGCAAACCTAACAAATAAAGAAATCAAACTTTTTCACTTTACATAATTTAAAAAAAAAATATATATATAATATATTAGGTGTAAAAAAAATCGGGCCTCCACAAATATGGAGCCTAAAGCAATTGTTTTACCTGCTTTATGGACGGACCGCCCCTGATTTCGATTACCAAATAATTATATTAGAATAAGACTAATAAATATCCCGAAATGGTGGAGCATATAGTGACCACAGAAGCCTTTTACTGGCGGTCAGGAGCGGGTGCAGAATATGATATCATTGGATTCGAAAAATAATCTAAAATGTTACAGTTGGAACTCGGACTCAGAACTAATTAATATATATATATTTTAAATCCTTCGTTCTAACTCTAAACTAAGATATTTCCTACACTAATTAAAAGTTTCAGATAAAGAGGTTTCTAGCACAGGGGGTGCAACTGATCATCCTTAATAGCATGTTTAATTTGGTCAAATTTCTTTCGAGGCAAAAGTTTTTTTTTTTTTTTTTTTTTTTTTTNTTTGTCAAAAGTGTTTTTTTTTCTAAAATTAAGGTGTTTGACCAAACTTTTGAAAGGAGAAAAAGTGTTTTTAAGGAGAAGCAGAAGCATTTTTGGAGAAGCAGAAAAAAGTAATTTATCTCCTAAAGCACTTTTTTGAAGCACTTTTAAGAAAAATACACTTAGAAGCGATTTTTTAAAGCTTGGTCAAACACTAATTGCTGCTCAGAAGTGTTTTTCAAATTAATTAGCCAAACACAAACTGCTTCTCAGCAAAAGTACTTTCGAGAAAAACACTTTTGAGAAAAAACACTTCTCAAAATAATTTATTTTTTGCAGTTTAGCCAAACGGGCTATTAGACAAATGTACCTCCACAACTAAAAAGCACTTTTTTTTAAAAAAAATATTTTTTTCAAAGTTGAAGTGTTTGACCAAGCTTTTAGAAGGAAAAAAAGTGTTTTTGAGAAGAAGCAGAAGCAGTTTTGGAGAAACAGAAAAAAATAGTTTCTTCTCATAAGCACTTTTTTTAGAAGCACTTTTGAGAAAAATACATTTAAAAGTAGGGCTATGCATAATTTGGTAAATACCGAATTACCGTACCGAAACCAAATATTTTGGTATTTGGTATTCAGTATTTTGGTATTTGGTATGGTATTTTGTTTAAGTTTTAAAATATATTGGTATTTGATATTTTAAAATGAAATACCGAAATACTGATACCGTACTGAAATAAATATTATATTACACAATACACATATTTTTAATTATAACATAAATTTAAAAATCTAAAATTTTATTTTTCTTTATTCTCTAATTTCATCAATTAATTCTAAGCAAGTAACAAGACATTTCTAATGGTCAAATTTATTCTTTTACGTAGAGTTTTCTCTCTCTGGGTTGATATTTACTAGTTTTGGACAATACTTTTGTCAATAATATTTTTAGTTTTGTACTTCTGAGTACTTTAATTTACAATATTACACTATATCACTATATGCACTAGTTAGTATCCAAAACGAATAAACCGAAGTTACCAAATCGAATAAACCGAAACCAAATGGTGAAAAACGAACCATACTGAATTTAATTAGGTACGGTATTGGTATTGCATTTTAAGAGATCGAATACCGAAAATACCGAACCGAAATATCTAAATATCGTACCGTATCGACCGACGAACACCCCTACTTAAAAGCACTTTTTAAAAATTTAGCCAAACACTAATTGTTGCTTAGAAGTGTTTTTCAAATTAATTAGCCAAACACAAATTATTTTTCACTAAAAGTACTTTTGAAAAAAAAAATACTTTCTCAAGATAAGTTGATTTTTCGAGCTTAACCAAACAGGATATCCTTAGAATTATAGAGGAAATGAGATTTTAACTTATGTATACTTACATTTCAAGAAAAAGAAAGAATCTCTTACGTTATAACATAACGTAATTATTCATAACAAATCTTGCATATGATAATTTAGCCTAGTATAATTTAATTAAATTATACGAAAAGTACTACTTCAAAAATTCTCGCATTGTGAGTGCATGTAATTAAGTTAAATCCTAAAAGTAAACAACATAAATTTAATAGAATTATCTGTCATTGCCATCTTCTTAATAGCATAGAGTAATGAAGTCAAATTTGGCAGAGGTGAAGAAAAACTGATAGGACTTTCTAGATTTCTGGGCAAGCATTGTCATATTATATTCAATAGTATATTGTATTTCCACTTTCTCAAGAGTCTGGAACCAAAATATGATCTTTTCGGATAACTGTGATATGAATATGTGTAAAAAAAAAGAGTTATCATTTTATATATAACGCGGTTTAAATCGCGCTATACTTTAACGGCACCGTTAAAGTATAGCGCGATTTAAAACTGCGCTATATATGTATAGCGCATGAATAAACCGCGTTATATATATAACGCATTAAAGAACTGTATTATACATATAATTGCTGGGTGGTGCAATGATTAAATGATGGTTAAAAAGTTGGCCTTGAGATGCTGGGTTCAAATCCCTACACCAGTATTCCTCTATTTTCCTATTTCTTTTTCATTTTTCATTTCTTTTTATTATTTGGTTTAAGTGTTTAGATATAAATATTTTAATAGAGAAGCCTTTTTATTAATTCTTTAAAATATCAACCAACATTTTTAATAGTTGTTATTTTGTATTATATGTAAAATAAAATTATTATTTTTCTCCTTTTATTTTCAAATTAGAATTATGAGTTTTATTTTATAGTTAAAATTTTCATAAGAGAATAATATATATAGTTTAATCTATTGGTTGAATTATTTTATTTTTTGATATCTTTATTTTTAAATTTAGTTAGCAAATATATATTATACAATAGATAAGAAAATAATACAATCCAAAAAATAGAAAAATATTTGGACATCTATATTATATTAGAAGAAGAGTAGTGAAGCATGTGGTTAAGTCAAATGGAAAGCTAAAAACAAGCCATTTGGCAATTTTAAGACAACAATAAAAATTTGAATTATAAATAGAAACATAATTAATGGAAGTAGTATAATAAATCTTATACTCAATTTAAATAAATCTTAGACAAAATCTAATCTATATATCTAAATTTAAATTTATATTTATATGTATATTCGTAGTTATATCTATACATGAAATAGAATATTCATATATAATTATTCCTTTTGTAGAAATAATTAGGATATATACAATTTAAATTTTTTTTTGAGCAAACATGAAATATATATATATATATATATATATATATATATATATATATATATATATATATATATAT
>ML428131.1:1790-29790 GCA_005239525.1 Nicotiana knightiana
GATTTTCACTGATCATCGCAGTTTGTAGTAGCTGCTGAGGCAGAAGGACTTGAATTTGCGTCAGAGGAGATGGTTAGAGCTCCTCAAGGATTATGACCTCACTATCTTATATCATCCGGGGAAGGCCAATGCAGTGGCCGATGCCTTGAGTCGCAGATCAGAGAGTTTGGGGAGTTAAGCTTACCTTCCAGTAGCAGAGCGGCCATTAGCTCTTGATGTTCAGGCCTTAGCAGGTCATTTGGTGATATTGGATCTATCAGAACCCCCGCAGGTGTTGGCTTGTGTAGTCTCCACGTCTTATCCTTACGATCAGATTAGAGCACGCCAGTATGATGATCCACATTTGCTTGTTCTTCAGGACAGGATCCGTCGTGGTGATGCCAAGGATGTGGTTATTGGTGATGATGGGGTCATGAGGATGCAGGGCCGGATTTGCGTGCCCAATGTAGATGGACTTCGAGATTTGATTCTAGCAGATGCTCATAGTTCGCGGTATTCCATCCATCCGGGTACCGCAAAGATGTATCAGGATTTGAGGCAGCATTATTGGTGGAGGAGAATGAAGAAGCATGTTGTGGAGTTTGTGGCTCGGTGTCTCAACTGCCAGTAGGTCAAGTATGAGCACCAGAAACCGGGTGGATTGCTTCAGAGATTTGATATTCTGGAGTGGAAGTGGGAGCAGATCGCCATGGACTTCGTAGTTGGACTCCCACGGACTTCGAGGAGGTTTGATGCTATGTGGGTTATTGTGGATCGGCTGACCAAGTCCGCGCATTTCATTCCTGTTGGTACTACGTATTCATCAGAGAGGTTAGCTGAGATTTAAATCAGGGAGATTGTCCGTTTGCATGGGGTTCCAGTTTCTATCATTTCCGACAGAGGCACTCAGTTCACGTCCCAGTTTTGGAGAGCCATGTAGAGAGAGTTGCGTACTCAGATTGAGTTGAGCACAGCGTTTCATCCTCAGACCGACTGGCAGTCAGAGCGTACCATTCATATTTTGGAGGACATGTTGCGTGCTTGTGTGATTGACTATGGTGGTTCATGGGATTAGTTTATGCCACTAGCGGAGTTTGCATATAATAATAGCTATCAGTCGAGTACTCAGATGGCTCCGTATGAGGCCTTGTATGGTAGGAGGTGTAGATCTCCGGTTGGTTGGTTTGAGCCGGGCGAGTCCAGGCTATTGGGCACGGACTTGGTTCAGGATGCTTTGAGTAAGACAAAGTTGATTCGGGAGCAGCTTCACACGACGCAGTCTAGGCACAAGAGTTATGCGGACCGGAAGGTCCGAGATGTGTCTTTCATGGTTGGGGATAAGGTGTTGCTGAAGGTATCATCCATGAAGGGTGTTATGAGATTCAGGAAGAGAGGAAAGCTGAGTCACAGGTTCATTGGACCATTTGAGGTACTTCAGAGGGTTGGGGAGGTGGCCTATAGGCTTGCTATGCCTCCCGGTTTATCGAGTATTCATCCTATATTCCATGTTTCGATGCTCCAGAAATATGTTGGTGACCCTTCCCATGTTTTGGACGTCAGAACGGTTCAGCTCGAGGGTGATATGTCATATGAGGTAGAGCCAGTGCTATTTTAGGTCGATAGGTCAGGAAGCTGAGGTCTAAGAATATAGTTTCAGTGAAGGTTCAATGGAGAGGGCAGCCGGTGGAGGATTCCACCTGGGCGACCGAGCGGGAGATGCGGGACAGATATCCTCACTTATTCGAGACTCCAGGTATGTTTCTAAACCCTTTCGAGGACGAACGTTTGTTTAAGAGCGGGAGGATGTAACGACCCGACCGGTCGTTCCGTGAGATTTACCCCATTTCCCCTATTTCTGCTTTTGTTATGTATTGCTATCTTGTTTTTTATGTGTTGCATCAGTCGGTTTGGGTCCGGAGTAGTTATGGAGAGAGTTTAGGCATCTAGCCTTTTTAAAATAGCCTAATAGTTGAGAAAGTCAACTGAGAGTTGACTTATTGGAAAATGACCTCGAAATGCGGATTTTATGGCTCGAATAGCTTCGTTAGGTGATTTGGGACTTGGGAGTGTGTTCGGAATATTTTTGTGATGTCCAGAGTAGAATTAGGCTTGAATTGGCGAAAGTTAGTTTTTGTCGACTTCCGGTCGGCAGTGGAAAATAGGCTATCGGGGTCGGAATGGAATTCCGGAAGTTCGAACAGTTTCTTAATGTCATTTTGGATATGTGTGAAAAATTTCAGGTTAATCGGATGTGTTTTGGTTGGTTTCGATGTAGTTGGCGAAATTTGGAAGTTTCAAAGTTCTTACGCTTTAATTTGATGTAAATTTGGTGTTCTCGTGTTGTTTTTGGTTTTTCGAAGGCTCGAATAAGTTTGAATGATGTTAAGGGATATGTTGGTATGTTTGGTTGAGGTCCCGAGGGCCTCAAGTGTGTTTCGGGTGGTTAACGGACCAACTTTTGGCTTGAATTCTGGGCAGATTGTTGCTGGTGTAAGGTTCTGATTTCCTTCTACGGGATTGCGTGAGGATGTTTGCGATCGCGTAGGGTTAATTGATGAGGCAGGATTTTTGTGAATCACGATCACATGGAATGGTTTGTGATCGCGTGAGTATGAGTGTTTGGTCAGTGCGATCGCGTGGTCTTGTTTGCGATCGCGTGGAGTTAAAGGGGCGCGTGGGTGAGTTGAGCTTTCTTCTTCGCGATCGCGTGTCAAAGTTTGCAATCGCAGTGAAGGAATTATTTTAGCTAGGCAGAATGTTTAAAAGGCCGGAAGTGCGAATTTGATTGTTATTTTCTCCATTGTTGCATGCGGACTTGAGAGCTTTTGAAAGAGAATTGAAGGGGAATCAAGGGAAATCATCTGGAAGTAAGAATTTCAACTTTATAACACGTTTCTATGTCCATTCCTAAGTGATTTAACCACAAAAATTCTGGAGATTGAAGCAAGTTAGGGAAGAAAGGTACATGAGAAATATATTTTTCTTTTGAAGATTTGAGTGGGCAATTATGGTCCGGTTTCTGTGTTATTAGCATGTATAGAATCATGGGAGGACGGGGTTTCTAATAATTTAAAAATTATCGAATTCTGAGATGTGGGCTCGGGGCTCGGGTTTGGCCGAATTTTGAGATTCTTGATTAAATTGATACTTTTCGATTGGGTTGTGTTCCTTGAGTATATATTGATAATTTTAACTGGTTTTGGCTAGATTCGGAGCAATTGGGAGCCAATTTGAGGGGTAACGGCATAGCAGACTAGTGTTGTGGCCTGGTAAAGGTAAGTAATGGTCTTAAATCTTGTCGTGAGGGTATGGAACCCCGGACTGCATTATTTTCTCACTGAATTTGGTATGGCGCACATGTCGGATGACGAATATGTGGCGCGTAATGATTTTTGGATTGGACTAGGTCCTCTCCATGGAAACTAATGAGTTGCATATTTACTCAAAATCTTATGTTAAATTATGTTCTAAAGATTTGTGAAATATTTGGGTTGTAAGCCGTGTTTGGGGCCTCGTGTCGATCTGTTTAGGCCCATTTGAGGGAGTTTTACTACTGTTTTCTCACTACCTGTTGATGATTTTACTCAGCATCATTGTGCATACTGTTTTATTAGAAACACAACCTGATTTACACTACATGAGCATTAAAATGATGTTTTCGGGTCGAGTACCCCATTCTATTACTTCGCCCGAGGGGCTTTTCGAGTGGTTCCACCGAGTGTGGCCGAGGGCCAAGAGTGATAGTGAGGTGCTGAGTCATATTAGCGCTTGGGCTGAAGGATCCCCTCCGGAGTCTGTACACACCCCTTGTGAGCGCACCGAGTGCTATTGATTGAGTGATTGAGAGGCATGAGTTGCTTTGAGGTGCTGAGTGATTGTGAGGTGCTGAGGGATTGTGAGGCATGCCCGAGGGGCTGATTATGAAACATGTTTTTGCCCAAGGGGCTACTTATGATTTTACTACACTCATTTGCATATCAAATCCTTCTTTTATGTTAAAAATGTGCATTGTTTTAAGGACTTTTGTGAATTTGATTTCTAAGGCATGACGATTTCGTATATCTATGTATACTATTGGAAAGTAAGGCTGTGTATATTGTGACTTGATGACATTGATATTTATGTGATTCCTTGCTACTTAGACTTGATTTATTTCCATTACTACTGAGTTGGCGTACTCACATTACTCCATGCACCTCTGTGTGCAGATTCAGGAGCAGATAACAAGCATTAGCTTTTATATATATCGTCGGGGAGCCGGATCGTGGGGATATAGAGGTAGCTGTTCAGTGTTAGCAGCATATCTGCTTTCCCTTCCTATTGTATTAGCTTTGATTCGGAGTTTTGTATCATAATACTTTATTTTGGCTTATTTCACTAGATGCTCATAACATGTTGGCTCCGGGTTTTGGGGATGGCAGTACTGTATATAAAATTTGCCTATTATATTAAGAACTTTCTGTATATTGTTATGAATTGCTTGAACTTAAATGGGATTTTCAAAAGGAAATGTGAACACGTGGTAGTCGTCTAGCCTAGTTCCACGATAGGCGCCATCACGGCCAGTTAGGGTTAGGGTCGTGAAAACTGCATTACATATTTACATTTGGAACTACGGGACGTATCCCGGGAGATTCCACCGTGTGACACTTGTGCTGAGCCAAGGGCTCCCTATTACTGTTTTACTTTCAGCATAATTGTTTCTACTGTTTTACCTTAGCCCCTTTTTGTATCTTTCGGATTAGACTGTTTTTCTTGTAAAAATCCAGTAGAACCTTAACCTGACCTCGTCACTACTTGACTGGGGTTAGGCTTGGCACTTACTGGGTACCTATTGTGGAGTACTCATGCCCTTTCCTGCACATGTTTTTCGTGTGCAGATCCAGGTATCAGCCCTCAATTTCGTAGCTAGGATTCACTTAGCAGCTGCAAGGAGACCGCGAGGTAATTCTGCCGGGTCCACAGAATCCCACGAGTCCCCTTCTACTATAGTATATGAATAGACGACTTATGTAATTCAGCTACTTCATTGTATAGAGCTACTTTTGGTACATAGCTTGTGATTAATGTGACATTCCGAGTTTTGGGAAGTGAAATTGTACATGCCGAGCGGCTATATTATGTGTCTTTTTCTTCTTTTCTGTTTAATTTATTATATTGTATTTATTTTTTCACAAATTTAGGCTTACCTAGTCGTAGAGACTAGGTGCCATCACGAGACCATTCGGAGGGTAAATCGGGTCGTGACAAGTTGATATCAGAGCGTCTAGGTTCATAAGAGTCAGAAGTCACAAGCTGGTTTATTAGAGTCTAGCGGATCGGTGCGGAGACGTCCGTATCTATCTTCGAGCGACTATGTAACTGTGAAGAACAATCACATTCTTTGGAATCCTTTGTCGTGCTAGTTACTTTCAACCAAATTCTAAAACTCTATTCTACTCCTGCTCACACCCCAGCAGCTCCAGCTCAACATGGTACTAGGATAGCTGTTTCTGAGGCAGAGCAGCTCCGACTTGAGAGGTACGAGAAGTACCACCCACCTGATTTCAGCGGATTAGCTTCAGATGATGCTCTGAGTTTTCTTGAGTAGTGTCATCCCATTCTCCGCACTATGGGTATTATGTAGATGAGTGGGGTTTATTTCACCGCTTTCCAGCTAATGGGAGCGTCGTATCAGTGGTGGCATGCCTATGAGTTGAGTATCCAGAGGAGGCAGCTTCACTTACTTGGGATCAGTTCTCCGAGATGTTTTTGCTTGAGTTTGTCCCTCAGAGCCTCAGGCATGCTTGGCGTGCGGAGTTTGAGCAGTTACGCCAGGGTACCATTACTGTGTCAGAGTATGCAGTCTGTTTCAGTGACTTGGTTCATCATGCACCAACTTTGGTTGCCATGATCAGAGAGAGGGTTCGACGCTTCATTGAGGGACACCACCCAAGTATTCGGACCAATATGGTGAGAGAGTTGGAGACAGTTATTAATTACCAGCAGGCCGTGAGTGTTGCCCGGAGGATTGAGAGTATGTTAGCCCGGGACAGGGAGGAGAGAGAGGTCAAGAGGTCTCGAGAGACTGGTCATTTTTTGGGAGTTCGTGCACCAGCAGCACGCTATGGTAGGGGTTTTGTGAGTCACCCTGTTCATTCATCTCTTCCAGCAGCCAGTGGTATTCTAGCTCCTCTTAGACCTCAAGAGCCTTATTATGCACCACCAATATCTAGTGTGCCTCCTGCTCGAGGTGCTATCACCAGCCAGTCCAGCAGGCCAGTTCAGATTCAGCACCAGCCACCACATTCTCCAAAAGGTTGTTTTGGATGTGGTGACCCTCGCCACGTGATCAGAGATTGCCCCAGAGCTAGGAGGGGTGCACCATCTCAGAATTATCAGGCCCCACGTGCTCCACTGGGTCCTCCAACTTTTCTTCCAGCCCCAGCTGCTACCCCATCTTCTCAGACAGCTCGAGGTGGAGGTCGGGGAGTTCGAGGTCGCCCTAGAGGTGGAGGCCAGGCTAGGTACTATGCTCTTCCAGCCCGTTCTGAGGTCGTTGCTTCAGATTCAGTCATCACGGGTATTTTCCCTGTTTGTCATAGGGATGGATCAACATTATTTGATCCAGGCTCTACATACTCATATGCGTCTTCTTATTTTGCTTCACATCTAGGGATATCTCGGGATTCTTTGAGTTCCCCCGTTTATGTTTCTACTCCCGTGGGAGATTCGCTTGTTGTGGACCACGTATCAGTCATGTTTGATTGTTATCAGTGGTTTTGAGACCAGGGCTGATATGTTATTACTCAGTATGGTAGATTTTGATGTTATCTTAGGCATGGACTGGTTGTCGCCCCATTATGTTATTCTTGATTGTCACGCCAAGACCATGACGCTAGCTATGCCAGGTTTACCGAGGTTAGAATGGAGAGGTTCCTTAGGGTATACTCCCCACCGAGTCAATTATTTTCTTAAGGCTCAGCGGATGTTGGAGAAGGGGTGTGATGCATACTTAGCCTATGTGACAGATGTGAGTGTTGATACTCCTACAGTTGAGTCAGTTCCAGTTGTGCGTGACTATCCTGATGTTTTCCAGCTGATCTTCCGGGTATGCCGCCCGACAAAGATATTGATTTCGGCATTGATTTGTTGCCGAGCACTCAGACCATTTCCATTCCTCCCTATCGCATGGCTCCTCCTGAGTTGAAGGAGCAGTTGTAGAAGTTTCTTGATAAGGGTTTCATCAGGCCCAGTGTATCACCTTGGGGTGCTCCGGTATTATTTTTGAAGAAAAAAGCTTCTATGCGTATGTGCATTGATTACCGGCAACTGAATAAGGTTACAGTGAAGAACAGGTACCCATTGCCACGCATTGATGATTTATTTGACTAGTTAAAGGGTGCCAGGGTATTTTCCAAGATTGACCTGCGTTCTGGCTATCATCAGTTGAAGATTCGGGAGCTCGATATCCCGAAGACTACCTTCAGGACCAGATATGGCCACTATGAGTTTCTTGTCATGTCATTTGGGCTGACTAATGCCCCAGCAACCTTTATGCATATGATTCACAGTGTGTTCCGGCCTTATCTTGATGACATCTTGGTATATTCTCGGTCCCAGGATGATCATTAGCAGCATTTGAGGCTAGTGCTTCAGACTTTGAGGGAGAAGAAATTGTATGTAAAATTTTCTAAGTGTGGAATTTAGCTTGATTTTGTGGCATTCTTAGGCCATGTGGTGTCTTGTGATGGGATCATGGTAGATCCGAAGAAGGTGGAGGCGGTGCAGAGTTGTCCTAGGCCATCTTCAGCTACTGAGATCTATAGTTTCCTTAGTTTGGCTGGGTACTATCGCCGTTTTGTGGAGGGATTTTCATCCATTGCAGCACCTATGACCAGATTGACCCAAAAGGGTGCTCCGTTCAGGTGGACTGGGGAATGTGAGGAGAGATTTTAGAAGCTCAAGACAGCACTGACTACACCTCCAGTGTTGGTATTGCCTACTGGTTCAGGGTCCTATAGAGCCTATTGTGATGCTTCAGGGATTGGCCTTGGAGCGGTGTTGATGCAGGACGATAGGGTGATTGCCGACGCGTCCAGATAGTTGAAGGTGCATGAGAAGAACTATCAAGTTCATGATCTCGAGTTGGCGGCAATTGTTCACGACTTGAAGATATGGCGTCATTATTTATACGGTGTTCCCTGTGAGATTTTCACAGATCACCGGAGTTTGCAGCACATATTCAGGCAGAAGGACCTCAATTTGCGTCAGCAGAGATGGTTGGAGTTACTGATGGAATATGACATGACTATATTATACCACCCAGGGAAGGCCAATGTGGTGGCCGACGCATTGAATCGCCGGGCGGAGAGTTTGGGCAGTTTGGCATATCTTCCGACAGTTGAGAGGCCCTTAGCCTTAGATGTTCAGTCCTTAGCCAATCAGTTCGTGAGATTGAATATTTTGGAGCCTTGCCTGGTTTTATCTTGTGTTGTTGCTTGATCTTCTCTTTATGACCGTATCAAAGAGCGCCAGTATGATGATCCCAATCTTCAAGTTCTTTAGGACAGGGTTCGGCAAGGTGATGCCAGGGATGTGACTATAGGTGATGATGGCGTGATGTGGATGCAGTGTCGTATTTGTGTGCCCAATGTAGATGGGCTTCTGTAGTTGATTCTTGAGGAGGCCCATAGCTCGCAGTATTCCATTCATCCGGGTACCGCGAAAATATACCAGGATCAAAGACAACACTATTGGTGGAGGAGGATGAAAAAGGATATAATGGAGTTTGTAGCCAAGTGTCTCAACTGTCAACAAGTCAAATATGTGCATCAGAGACAACCTTCCAGAGTGGAAGTGGGAGCGGATCACCATGGACTTTGTGGTTGGACTCCCTTGGACTTTGAGGAAGTTCGATGCTATTTGGGTGATCGTGGATCAGCTGACCAAATCAGCCCATTTCATTCTAGTGTTGACTACATATTCCTCCGAGAGGTTGGCTGAGATTTATATCGGGGAGATTGTTCGCCTCCATGGCATTCCAGTATCTATCATTTCAGATAGAGGTACACAGTTCACTTCACGGTTCTAGAGATCCGTACAGCAGGAGTTAGGCACCAGGGTGGAGTTGAGTACAACCTTTCACCCTGAGACGGACGGGAAGTCCTAGGGCACGATTCATATTCTTGAGAATATGCTCCGTGCATGTGTGATGGATTTTGGAGGGTCATGGGACCAATACTTGCAACTTTCAGAGTTTGCTTATAATAATAGTTACCAGTCCAGCATTCAGATGGAACCATATAAGGCTTTGTATGGTAGGCAGTGCAGGTCTCCAGTGGAATGGTTTGAGCCGGGCGAGGCCCGATTGTTGGGTACAGATTTTGTCCAGGATGCCCTTGGACAAGGTGAAGGTGATTTAGGAGAGGCTTCGCACATCTCAGTCCAGGCAAAAGTGTTATGTGGACCAGAAGGTTCGTGATTTGGCATTTATGACTTGTGATCGGGTTTTTCTTCGGGTATCGCCTATGAAGAGCGTCATGAGGTTCGGGAAGAAGGGTAAGCTGAGTCTGAGATTTATTGGCCCTTTTGAGGTATTTCACCGGGTTGGGGAGGTTGCATATGAGTTGGCCTTGCCTCTCAACCTAGCAGGAGTTCATACGGTATTCCACGTCTCTATGCTCCGGAAGTATCACAGCGACCCGACTCATGTTTTGGATTTCAGTAAAGTCCAGTTGGACAAGGATTTATCATATGTTGAGGAGCCAATAGCTATATTGGATAGACATGTCATAAAGATCAGGTCAAAGAATTTTGCATCAGTAAAGATTCAGTGGAGGGGCCAGCCGGTCGAGGAGGCGACTTGGGAGACCGAGCAGGATATGTGCAGTCAGTACCCTTATCTTTTCATAGCTTCAGGTATCTCTTTATACTCGTCCGAAGACAAACGATTTTCTTAAGATGGGGAGAATGTAACGACCCGGTTGGTCGTTTTGGGAGTTATCACCCCGATCCCCTAATAATTGCTTCTCCCATGTCTATTTTTGCTTTTGGGACTTATCGGAATGTTTAGTTGTGAATTTCGGAGGGTTTTGGAGACATAGTCCTTATATGTGAGTTTAAGCTTTATAAATTGGGCCGTAGTTGGAACTTTGTGAAAACGGATCCGGAATAGGATTCCGTCGACTCCGTTAGCTTTGTTGGTTGATTTCGAGGTTAGGAGCGTGTTCAGAATGTATTTTCGAGGTCTGTAGTAGATTATGGCTTGAATTGGCGAAAGTTAGAATTTCGGCAATTTCGGCCGATAAGTGAAATTTTGATATCAGGCTGGGAATGGGATTACAGAAATGGAAGCAGGTCCGCAGTGTCATTTATGAACTATGTGTAAAATTTGAGGTCATTCTGACTAGTTTTGACGGGTTTCGGCATCAGTTGTGGATTTTTGAAAATTCATAAGTTCTTACGCTTGAATTCATGCATAATTGGTGATTTTGATATTAGGTGATGTGTTTTGAAGATTAGACTAAGTTTGGATAAGGTATCATGACTGGTTGGTAAGTTTGGTTGAGGTCCCGGGGGCCTCAGAGATGTTTCAGATGCTCAACGGGTAATTTTTGAACCTGGAAACTAGTTAAACCATTGTTGGTTCTTGTGTCTCGCACCTGCGGATGGGGAGCCGCATGTGCGGAACATAGGTGCGGAGGAGGGGCTCGCAGGTGCGGATTTGGTCAAGGGCTTCCAGGATCGCAGGTGCGGATGGACTTTCGCAGGTGCGGAGCCGCAGATGCGGCCCAGTAACCGCAGGTACGGCCCCTGTCGAGTTAATGAGTTTTCTCACCTGCGATGGATTTTCCGTAGGTGTGGGACCGCAGGTGCGGTCAAGATTCGCAGGTGCAGAATCCTTGGGTTGTTTATACAAAATCCTTGGGTTTGAAATTCATATCTTCTAAAACGATATAGAGCTCGGGATTTGGCGATTTTCAGTGGGATTTGAAGAAGAGACTCATAGGTAACGATTTCCAAGCTTAATTCACTTGTATATCATTAACCCATATCAATTTCTTCCATCTAATCAATGAAATTGGGTGAAAATTCATAAAAATGGGAGGAAGTTCCCTCAAGTAGAAATCTGAGGATTTTAGGAGATTTTTGACGTCGGATTTTGGTGATTCTTGTTCGAATGAGTTCATGAGTGAATGGTTGTTCTAAATTTCTAACTTTCACTCGTTTCTAAGACGCGGGCCAGAGGGACTTTTTGGGAAATTTCCAAATTTCGCGTATTAGCTCTGAGCTAATTAGCTATTTTGATTCCTTAAAGTAATATTTACATTATGCAATTGAATTGAATAGATTTGCGCCATTCGGAGTCGGATACTCATGGCAAGAGCGTGGTTTTAAGCTGAGTAGCGCAGTCGAGGTAAATGGCTCGCCTAACTCTGTGTTGGGGACTTCCCCTTTTGTTGTTTTGATACTGTTTTGTTATATGAGCGTCGTGTATGTGAGTTGACGAGTGCATACACGGGCCGTTGTTGCTAAATTCCATTTTTCCTATCCATGCCATAAATCATTTTACTTCTATTTCACTGTTCTATATGCTACTTGTGTAGTTTTAATTAGGAAGAAGCATGCCTGCCTGTTTTACCTAAATTCCCCATTTGAAACAATGTGTACCATGTTAGTTAGTCCTTATCTTGTTCTTGTCTGCGACACTTTTCCTGAACTGTTTAAATATACCATCTCTAGCATTCATTTCGTATTGCATATTTAAATTGGGACTACCGATGTATTCCGGGAGCTTCCCCCTGTACTGAATATTTAAATTGGGACTACGGACGTATTCCGGGAGCTTTCCCCCTGTACTGCATTACATATTACATTTGGAACTACATGACGTATCCCGGGAGGTTCCACCGTGTGACACTTGTGCTGAGCCAAGGGCTCCCTGTTAATATTTTACCTTCAGCTTAATTGGTTCTACTGTTTTACCTTAGCTCCTTTTCATATCTTTCGGCACTATTTTAGACTGTTTTTCTTGTAACAATCCAGTAAAGACTTAACCCGACCTCGTCACTACTTGACTGGGGTTAGGCTTGGCACTTACTGGTTACCAATTGTAGAGTACTCATGCTCTTTGCTGCACATATTTTTCGTGTGCAGATCCAGGTACCAGTCCTCAATTTCGTGGCTAGGAGTCACTTAGCAGATGCGAGGAGACCGCGAGGTGATTTTTCCGCATCCGTAGAATCCCACGAGTCCCCTTCTACTCTAGTATATGCATAGACCACTTATGTATTTCTGCTACTTCATTGTATAGAGCTACTTTTGGTACAGAGCTTGTGACTGATGTGACCTTTCGGGTTTTGGGAAGTGAAATTGTACATGTCGAGCGGCTGTGTTATGTGTTTTATTCTTATTTTCTGTTTCATTTATTATATTGCATTTATTTGTTTGCAAATTTAGGCTTACCTAGTCGTAGAGACTAGGTGTTGTCACGAGACCATTTGGAGGGTAAATCAGGTCGTGACAGTATCTATCATTTCCCTAAAATTCCTCCTAAAATTGTCATTCTTCCCATCCCTTATGTTCCATATAATGAAATTTGTTGGAAAATTCATAGAGATATTAAGGTTTGAATTTGTTGGTTTCCCATTCTCCCTCACTTCCCCTAGAAAACAAGATTCATTCTTAGTGATGGTACTAGGATCATGGCTCCATTGCCCACCATTAGATGCTCAGGTGGTCTAGTGGGTAGTTGAGCACATGCCTCTTCTCTTGCATCTCCGTGAAGAGATACATCTTTACCCCGTCTAGATTTGAGAACTCTAGGACTTTCTCTATGCCTAGGTTGAGAGGCTCTTCTTCCTTCTCCGTTGCTGCTTCTACTGGTCCTGGCACTTGAATTGCTTGGTATTGTGGTGGTGATGCTTGTTGGTACATTGGAGGGATTGGTTGTTCCTGGGCTTCCTTAGTGATCTCCCATGGCAAGAATATGGGATTGAGTTAGGATAGCATCTCTGTTGGGAAGAATGACATATCCAGGGGGCATTCTGTGGGTGGATTGGGTTGAATTGTTGTGGCATGCTCCACTGGTTCCTCATTGCATGCACCAAGGGTGGATTCATTGAAGGTGTCAATGGATGAAGGATGTTGTTCATCCACACTTGGTTTAGATAATTGTTCATGGCAAGCCGCATGCCCTCTGTTACTAGCTGGTCTAGGTATTGGGTGCTGTGGAGTATAACTATCGATTCCTGGCCGTTGATTTGAATATTGAATGAGACTGCATGTCCCATTAGACCTAATTCCATTCATGAGGCAGGTTGGTAGTCCTGTGCTGGTGGAAGTTGGGGATAAACAATGTGAGGGTTTTCTAGTGGTGGAAGGAAGAGTGGTAGGTTCTCCATTTTTTGAGCTCTGTGTTGGTGTAGGATTTGAATAACTCTGTGTCTTTTTTTTTTAGGGTTGATGGGAGCCTTGGCATCTTTAATGGAAGATTGTGTACTTAATGGCTTGATAACATGTGTGGAATCAGAGCTAGTGGTAGTGTGAGAGGGACTGTGAAATAGGGTAATGACTGGGGCTTCCAATTGCATGGCTTTTGGTTGCCCAATATTTTGTTTTATAGGTTAATCCTCTATGGATATAGTACCCATTCCGTCTTCTAGGTTGAAGGACATTTGTTCGTTTTTGTCATCTTGAGATGCCATTTGGCTATCATGAGGGGGAAGGATATTTTCATATCTAAAATAAAGATTTTGTTCATTTTCTTCGGTTAACGGAGGATTATAATTGGTTAAGTTTGTTAATGGGTGTTGTTGGGTTATTACTAGTAGGACGGTTAATATTGTCCATTTGAGTAACAATTTACATGGTACTATTTTCATCATTTACATTTTTTTTTCTTTTTTGCAGAAGACATGTTGGTTTCCAGAATGTCTATGTCTTCATTTTGAAAGGATATATATTCATTTGCATGGCTAATACTGATTTTTATATTTTTTTTTTTAATCATTTGTGATCTCCTCTAAAACCGTTTGCTTACTATACAGAAGAATGAAATTATTTTTTATTTGAATGATGATTTGTTCCTTAATTGCTAGCTAGTTCATTAATCTCAAACATTTTTGTTATGACGATTGCTATTCAGGAAGACTTGATAAAAAATAATTTATATTTTACTAGTTTTGTATAAATTTTATATGAAAAAAATTACATATTAGGCAATTAAAATTTATATACCAAGGAAAAATATTTACAAGGAGATCAAGCCAGACTCTAACTTTAACGGAGCCTCCTATCTAGCCTCCATGAAGGATACAGCAAATCAAAACACTAACAACTAAGGGTAGAAATTCAACTGTCTACTAGGTGTAGAAATTCAACTTTCTCGGATATACAGTTATCTTTTTGTTTCCTCGACACCATATCTCCTATCTATCCTTTTTATATTCGCATGTGGTAACGAACTTTAATTTGCTATTGGAATTTTTATTGTTCTCTTTTGTTAAAATTTATTTATATGGAGGATACCGATCATTTTACTGATACTTAATTTACTACTCCATTTTCTAATTATTTAATATATTTTCTTACCCAAATATGTATTTTTAATATCTAATATTTGTTACATACATAATTATTTGTCAGACAAAAAAAACTTATTTACATGTTAATCTGAATTTTATTTATTTAACTATGTAATTCCACATTTACAACCAAATAAAAGACCGGTAATTACAACTAATTACATTATGATAAACAAAAAAGCACCCTAGCTATGTATTACACAATCAAGTAATTATATGGAGCTTTCTAAATAGCTAGACCCCTAATTTTAGGCTGTTGGGTACAAATATAAAAGTGTGATTTTTTTTTTCTCAAAATAATTAGCCTGTTTTTCTCAATCACTCTACCTGCAGAATTTAGTGGATTATCATTGCCAAATCATTTGTGTCACGCAGCTATAAGCTCGAGAGAGCTACATGCTCCTCTCTCGATCATTTTCTTTTAAGCTTTACAATAACTTAGAAGCAAAGATTTATCAAATGAAACCCAAATTATGAGCAGCTGCACACCAAAAGATGACAGAAAAGGATGAGAACAACGCAAATGAAAAAGTGGTTGTGACTCGAAGCTACTTATACTGACATATCATATAAATATGTTCCCTAACCATCTATCAATGTAATTTCTGACCTCTACCTAGCTTCATGAAATTAACAATGCGGTAAATTATGGGTGTGTGTGGTGCCAAGGAAAATATGTTTTCCTCAAAAGGAGTCATCACTTTTAATAATCAAACACACCAAAAAGTTCTTCCATTAAGAGTGTGTTTGGTACGACGGAAAATGCTTTTCGTGAAAAATGTTTTCTTGGAAAGTAAGTGATAATCTTATTCATTTTTCGCTGTTTGGTACGCATTAAAGGAAAATATCTTTTCAAACGCATTCATAAATAATTTTGATACAATAAACATGAAGCCATAAACTTTCGAACCAACAACTTTCCGAACCCACAAATTTCATAAACTTCTGAACTGCATAACTTTCGAGCGAAATTTCGAACCTGTAAACTTTATAATTTCTAAACCGGTAAACTTCGAAACACATAAACCTCCGAACTCATAACTTTGGAACTTATAAATATTAAACATGTAAACCGAAAGATGAAAAAAGTAAAACTGAAAATATATTACAAAAAATATTTTTTCCGGGGTGTGAGGGGGGGCAGGGGGTGGGGGTGGGAGTGCAGAAAAAAATATAGAAATTTAAAATTACAAAAAAAGTAGGAAAAAAAATTCTTGGGCCGGTGGGGTGCAGAAAAAACAAAAATTTAAAAATTACAAAAAAAAAGAAAAAAAAAAAAAATTCTTGTGCGGGATTTGGGGCGGGGGGGGGGTAGGGAGGGGTGCAGAAAAAAAACGCCATATAGAAGAAAACTTTTCTTTCAACGACATATTTTACACACAAATTTAGGAGAAGAAAAGAGATAATTGATCTACAGTGTACATAGAAGAAGAAGAAGAAGAAATACCAAGGCATTTAATTTGATGCGCCTTATCCAATAGGTCTAGTTGCCAGAGGAACAACTTCAGCCAGAGGAGTGGATTGTGGTGTTGGCAATGGAGAAGTTCTACAAACAGGACAAGTTGGATTTAACCTCAGCCATGGATCTACGCATTTTAAGTGGAACAAATGCCCACAATCTGGTAATAGCCTTAACATGTCACTGTTCTTATAATCCGCCAAACAAATTGAGCAACAAGTCGCTGTTGAATCCTTGTGATTGACCTTAGCTTCTGAATACAACAACTTCGGATAACTCAATAAGGTTTCCTCATCAAGCCCAATTTCCACCACAACTTCTTGAACGTCCTCGTTGCTGTTTTCATTCCTTTGCCTCGTCCTTTGTGGCGGCACAGTGGTTTGATGTCTTGTACAAAAGTAAGATGTCAAGGTGATTGTTGTAATTAATAGCAATATCCCTACTGAAACTCCAATGCCATAGGCGAATCCACCGATGTTTTGCGACCCGAGGAACCCATCCGAATTTTGATCAGGGCTTATTGCTGTGTCATTCATGATCTTGTTATGTTTGTGATTTTTGTTTGGTTAGCCATGAGGTTAGAATAAAAGGAAATGGTCTAAAATTTTGGAAGAAGTCAACGGTTTACATATGACAGATATGATAAAAAGAGGAAGTTTGATTGGAGAAGTTTTAGACGAGGGAGGATGCATTTGGACTTCAACGTAATGAACTTTAAAAATTATACTATGAATGGAAGATATAAAGCAAGTAAAAGGAAAGTGTATTTGAAGAGGTTTCTTGTGAATATATATAGTGCTTTATCCTTGTGAGATAGGTTGGAGATGTCAACTGTTGCCTCGCTGGCCTTCTATCCTTTTCATGTACGTTTGATTCATGTGAGTAACGTCTTTCTTGGTAGCCAATTATTCCACTGGTAGTTACATGTTTTATGAATAAATTATATCTTTGTTTTCTAAGTCGTTATGGTTTATTATATATACTTAAATCTTAGCCTCCCTTTCAAACTTTCTCTATCTTCTTAATGATCCATGTACTGCATTTCACGTTCCATGAACCAAAAATTTAGCTAGTTGCATATGATGCCTAGCTATTCTATTTATTTATACACTCTGGATGACATTAATTACGGCTTTCATTCTTTTAACCCCTACGTGCAAATGGCATAAACGACAAAAGGAAGAACATTTCTAAGCGCGATAAGAAAATTAAATGATGCAAACTGGGAATTCACTGTACTGTCAGGATGGTAGAGTGATTGCTTATGCGTTACCACAGTCGAAGCTCTAGGAACTTTTACGGAGCTTGGCCTGCTTTCGCATTAACTCACCATTTGGTGATTTGGTTCGAATTATCCAGTTCATGATTTAAAGTTGGAAGCTATTGTGACTTGTCACGACCCGAACTCCTATCGTCGGGACCGTAATGACGCCTAACGTTACACTCGCTAGACAAGCCAACATTAGAGATTCACAACACAAAAATCTTAGAACTTTCGGAGAATTAATAGAATTTAACACCTGATAAATTAATAAGGGAACAAAAATCCATAACAACATCCGCGCATATGATATATATATATCTATCTACCCATGATCTGGAGTCACAACTCATGGACTACTATGATTTATCTACAAGTATTTGGCTAAAGCAAAAATATACAACTGTTTATGAACCAAAGAAAAACAGTAAAATGATCAGATAGGAGGGGCCTCCGGGTAAAGAAGTCAACAACAATCTCGAAGTCAGCTCTGAACGACCCTGCATCTCAAAACGCCGTCATCTCCAACAGTAACCTGCTTGGCACCATCGTGCCGAACTATGTCCCTAAGGACCAACAAGTGAGGTCATCATACTGCCGATCTCTAATGCACTCAAATAAGGAAGATCGAGCGACTGAGTAAGTTAGAACACGACTGGGGTCTGAAATATCCAACCTCACGAACTGGTTAGCCAAAGTTTGAACATCTGAAGCTAGCGGCCTCTCACTGATGCTAATGAATGCAAGGCTGCCCATACTCACTACCTTCGTACTCAATGCATTGGCCACCACATTGGCCTTTCCTGGATGATACAATATGGTGATATTATAATCTTTCAATAACTCCAACCATCACCTCGGCCTCAAATTGAGATCCTTCTACTTGAACTAATTTTGAAAGCCAGCGATGATCCGTGAATACCTCACATGACACACCATAAAGGTAGTACCTCCAAATCTTCAGCGCATGAAAAATGACTGCCAACTCTAAATCGTGAACATGGTAATTCTTCTCATGAACCTTTAATCGCCAAGAAACATATGCAATCACCCTGCCCTCCTGCATCTATATCATTTTGTGCCCAACACGGGAGGCATCACAATACACCGTGTAAGATCCTGAACCTGATGGTAATACCAAGACCGGCGCTGAAGTCAAAACTTCTTGAGCTTTTGAAAGCTCGCCTCACACTCGTCCGACCATCTGAACGGGGCACCCTTATGGGTCAACCTGGTCAATGGGGCTGCTATAGATGAAAACCCCTCCACAAATCGACGGTACTAACCCACAAAACCCAAGAAACTCCTGATCTCTGTGGCTGAAGTGGGTCTAGGCCAGTTTTGGACTACCTCAATCTTCTTAGGACCTACATGAATACCATCTGGTGATACGACGTGACCCAAGAAAGCGATTGAATCCAACCAAAACTTGCACTTCAAAAATTTCGCATACAGCTGACTATCCCTCAAAGTTTGGAGCACTATCCTGAGGTGTCGCTCATGCTCCTCCCGACTGCGGGAGTATATCAAGATGTCATTAATAAACACGATCACGAAGGAATCAAAATAAGGCTTGAACACTCGGTTCATCAAGTCCATAAATGCTGCTGGGGCATTAGTCAACCCAAAGGACATCACTAGAAACTCATAGTTCCCATACCACGTCCTAAAATCTGTCTTAGGGACATCGGATGCCCTAATCCTCAACTGATGGTAACCAGATCCCAAATCAATCTTCGAAAACACTTTGGCACCCTGAAGCTGATAAAATAAATTATCAATCCTCGGCAACAGATACTTGTTCTTGATAGTGACTTTGTTAAACTGTCGATAGTCTATACACATCCTCATAGACCCGTCCTTCTTTTTCACAAACAAAATCGACGCACCCTAGGGCGAGACACTAGGTCTAATAAAGCCCTTATCAAGAAAATCGTACAATTGTTCCTTCAATTCTTTCAACTCTGGAGGGGCCATCCGGTATGGTGGAATATAAATAGGCTGAGTGCCCGGAGCCAAATCAATGCAAAAGTCAATATCCCTGTCGGGTGGCATCCCCGACAGGTCTGCAGGAAATACCTCTGGAAACTCACGAACAACAGGCACGGTATCCATAGAGGGAACCTCAGCACTAAAATCACGAACATAAGCCAAATAGGCCAAACACCCCTTCTCGACCATATGCCAAGCCTTCATATAAGAAATAACCCTGCTGGTGGAATGGCCAAGAGTCCCTCTCCGCTCTATTGGGGGCAACCCCGGCAAGGCTAAGTTCACCGTCTTGGCGTGAAAGTCCAAGATAGCATGATAAGGTGACAACCAATTCATGCCCAATATAAAATCAAGTCAACCATATCAAGGAGAAGAAGGTCTACACCAAGTCTCAAGACTCCCAGTAGTGACCACACATGAACGATATACATGATCTACAATAATAGCATCCCCCACGGGCGTGGACACATATATAGAGGCACTCAAAGAATCAAGGGGTACAACCAAATACGAAGCAAAATAAGATGACACATAGGAGTACGTAGACCCCGTATCAAATAGAACTGAAGCATCTCTACTGCAAACTGAAGCAATACCTGTGATAACAACATCAGATGACTCAACCTCAGGTCTGGCTGGAGAGGCATAACATTAGGGCTGGGCCCCACCACTCTGAACCATATCTCTAGGATTACCTCTAACTGGCGGGCCTCAACCTATAGCGGCCTTACGTCCACCTCTAACCATCTGAGCCCTACCTCGAATTTCCTAACCCCTGCCTCTAGCTGGTTGAGCAGGGGGTGCAGCTACTGGTGCCTGAACCATAGTACGAGAACTCTAGTGTTGTGAACTACTCTACGCATGAGGGCAATATCTAGGAATGTGCCTCGGATCACCACAAGTATAACAAGACCTCGGCTGCAGAGACTGCTGGCCAGCAAACTGACCCTGTCGACCTAAATAACGAACATGAAAACTCTAAAGACGAGGTGAATTAATAGGAGCTGGTGGTGCACTGTAGGATGGCTGATCAGAATAAGGCATATAAAGGCCACGACTACCTGGGCATCGTGGGATGCCTGGAGTGCTGAATGAAATGGCCTAGGAGGATGGCCTCTACAATAAGTGCCCCTGCCTCCAGATGAGGCACCGCTGAATCAACCAGAATAACGAGGTCTCTTGTCCAACCCCTAACCTCTCTGTCCAAGAACCATCTCAACTCGTGTGGTGACACTAGCCGCATCCTGGAAAGAAATATCACTCACTGTCTCCTCAGCCATCTGCAATCTAATAGGCTGAGCAAGACCCTCAATAAACTTCCTCACCCTCTATCTCTCCGTGGGGAGCAAAATAATAGCATGACGGGCTGTATATTTGTCGCATAATCATCTTGGGCTTTTTCAAAAGGAAGTTCTGCGGTGCATTATGCGACTGCAGAACAGGTATGCGGACCGCATACTGATCGCATACATAGGCAGAAAATTAAATCCCCTGAGGCTATTTTGCAATCACTTTGCGAGCTGCATAACTATTATGCGGTCGCATATGCGATCGAAGATCTGTGATGGGGAACCCATTTTCTTATTTTAAGACCCGACCCCATTCCGATAAAAACACATATGGTACACCATTTTGAGACATTTTTCTGATGTTCTAAGAGTGAGAAATGGAATTCTTAGAGAGAGAGAGAGAGATCAACCTACACACCAAAACCCATCAAACCTTGCTAAAATCTTTGAAGATATTCAAGTGAGGCATCTAATTCTTCGTCCTAAGAGGTATGACTTTATCACCCACATCCTTAATTTAAAAAACATAGCCATAATAGTCCATAGGGGGATAATTCATGGGAACAAGGGTGATTCCATTGCGTGCATGCGTTCCTAGAAGCTGTGGAGGAATTATAAGCAAAAATATGGGGTTTTTAAAGTAAAGATAGGAAATAATGGAGATATGGGCTGGTGAAATCTTTCATGACAAGAACCATAAAACCTCAATAAACACATGGTGTCGATAGAGTGCTCAAATGAGCAACAATCTTGTTCATCCTTCTAATTTTTTATTCAACTTGTACCCCTAAAATAAATTGAAAGGTGCTAAGGGTTCCGGAACTTGTTGTAGAAATTAAGGGAAAGATCAATTGAGGTATGTATGGATAAACTCCTTTGTTCTTAGAATCAAACCCCCCGATGCTCGAGTATTTGGTGTAAGTCCCTAGCTTGATCATGCTAGAATTGGATGCCTTAATATATTATGTTGAAAGATTCATGTTCAATACTTGTTCTAAATGCTTACTATGTTGTCATGCTATTTGAGAATGTGTTTGAAATGAGGAAAATATGTTGAGAAAGGTTAAGAATTTCATGTCAAGAATCTAATAATGCTTGCTAAGATAATTTGTATGAAAAGCCTCCGTGTGACTAAGATTTTTTAAGCTCCTTCCCTTATGTGTGCATTGCCTTATATGGTAGGCCTTATTGAAGAGATGAAAAAGTTATCTCATAAAGGAAATTTAAATTGTAAAAGATACCAAGTCCCAAGAATGACTTAATAAATGAGGCTACTCGTGCTATGTAATGAAAGATGGGAAAGGAAAGTGAATGGAAATTAACGATTGAAAGGATGATGCCTCAAGTGAGATGGCCTAGACGATCGAGCCATGATCGGATGCCACACCACACACATGGTAGTTATTATGCTGGATGAATTGATTGAGATTGTGGATATGGGTGATGTCTCACTTGAGATGACCTAGCCCGTTGGGTCGAGATCGGACTCCGTGTAGGAACAAGGTGGCATTGTGGGTTGTGGCACATGACACTAACATTATCAATCTAATAAGATGTAAAATTGATCCGGAAACTATGTGATCCTTACTTGATGTTTTTTTTAATTTCTGTGATGCTCTTACTGTTTATTATGACTGTCTTCTCTTTGTTTCACTGTTCATTCTATTAAGATTGGTGTTTGGCTTTACATACTAGTACTATTCGACAGTACTAACATCACTTTTGCCGGGGGCGCTACATCCTTGAATGGATGTAGGTTGTTCCGTAGTAGACGGCGCCGATCGTAGCTAGCGACACATCCTCTTCTCAATCTTGTGTGATTACCCAAAAGTTCATCCCGTGTTTTATAAGTCAATTCTGTGTTCCGAGGTTATGAAAACCTCCTTTTATCTCACCTCGATTTGTGTGCGCATCCCGAGCGTAGAGCCGGGAAGCCTTTACATCTTTGAATGTATGTAGGTGGTTCAATAGCAGACGATGCCGATCGTAGCTAGCGGCACATCCTTTTCTCAGTGATCTTGGTGAGCCCCCTTTTCTTCCAGGGGTTATGACGTACCTCTTTTTTTATATGCTTATACGTTTTGAGGTATAGCCGGGGCCTTGTTGCCGGTACTATCATAACTATCTCTTGTATCCTCAGAGGCTCCGTAGACATTTACATGGGTTGTGTAGGGGTATTAAAATGGGTCCTTGAATTATGTTGTATTTCTTCTAAAACTCTTTTTCCACTAATTTGTAAATTGTATGTATTTTGGGGACTTAACCATGATGTAATGAAAATGAAGCAAGGCAACTTGTAAGGTTCTATATATTTAATTTTTCCACTACTTAACTAATGATAACGTGCCTTATTTAATCACAAACGGGTCGGGTAGTAGTCATCTAATGGGCTTTCTCGGCCGGGTTCACTCGGTTGAGCGCCAGTCGCGCTCCCCGAGGATTGGGGCATGACCAACTTAGTATCAGAGCCTAATGTTTTAAGGTGTCCTAGGATGTCTCAGAGCAGTTTCTACTAGAGCCCTTATTATCGGTGAGTTGTCTACCACATCTATAATTAGGGCGCTACTTGGAGATTTAGGAATAATACCATTCATTGTTGTTCTATATCGTGCGGTGGGTATTGTGAGGTTGTTCTCCTATAACTAGTGCGTTGTTCTAACTTTCAGTGAATGGCATCTAAGAAGAAAACGAGAATTGGCCAAGAAGCCAATGCCACCCAGGACTGGATTTTGATTACTTACTTGATAATGCGGGTGAGGATAATCCCCCCGCTATCACGCTACCTGATTCTTCTACTCCAGAATAAACTACACCAGTTCCTACACCTATAGAGGGTTCCCCAATCCCTCCCGCTGATATTCATATTCCACCTCCAGCCCCATCTCCCGGTCCTGGTATTTCTGATAGAGATCTTAGAGGAGTTATTCAGATGGTGAGTCAGTTAGTGGATTCTCAGGCCCATAGGTAAAATGTTTAACCCACCTCATTTAGCCTGAAAGGGGATTCTTCTTGTTCCAGAGTAAACAAGTTCCTTCATTTAGACACTCCAGTGTTCACAGGTGCTGATCCCGGGGAAGACCCTTACGATTTCATTAATGAAATACATAAGATTCTCCGAGTTATGTGTGCTACTAAAATGGAGGGAGTATTGTTGGCCTCCTATTGTCTGAAAGGGGTGGCATATTCCTGGTTGGAGATGTGGGAGGATTCCCGTGAGGAGGGGAGACCTCCGGCGAGGTGGAGTGAGTTTGCGGGTGCTTTCATAGACCATTTCTTTCCTGGTGAGACTAAGGCAGCCAGTGCCGTGGAGTTTGAGACCCTTAAATAGGTTAGTAAGAGTGTGTGGGAGTATCACATGGTGTTCCTGCGCTTGTCAATGTATGTTGTTCATATGATGCCGACTATGGAGGCTAGAGTGCGTCGATTTGTACAGAGCCTTAGCCTTTTGGTTATTAATTAGGCTCCCACAACTGGTCTAATTTCTGACATGAACTATGGAAAGATGGTGGAATTTTCCCAAGCTACAAAGGCTCAAAAGTTAGAGCACAAGATGGAACTTGACGGTAGTAGTAGGGCCCGATCAGCGGGCAACCCTGGGGTACATTCGGAGGTGGGATATCAGCTTTTCGGGGAGGTTCATCAGGGCCATCCCATTCTTATGCTCAGTCCTCAGCTAGTGCCCTGCCAATAGGGCACGATCAGCAGCAGAGGAGTCTCTTTAGGCCCAGTCAGGGCAGCAAGGGGTCCCACCATCAGGTCTGATCAAGAGGGAGATTTCAGTAGCAGCGGAGGCCCCCATGTCCCAAGCGTGGGAAGATGCATTAAGGAATATGCTACATGGACCTTCTAGTATGTTATGGATGCGGGATGAGAGGCAATATTCAGAGAGAGTGTCGTGTATCTCGCAAGGGTGCGGGCAGGGGCACAACTCAGTCATCTAGTCCTATAGCTGCTACATCTTCAACACACCCTCCAGCTCGAGGCTCTCCACCACCAGCGGGGCGTGGTGCAGCTAGGGGTGGTGCTCATAGTTCAGGAGGCCCCAGCCGGTTCTTTGTTATGAGTGGTCGTCAGAGTGCAGAAGCTTTTCCCGATGTTGTCACAGGTATATTGATTGTCCAATCTCATGATGTGTATGCCCATATTGATCCTGGATCTTTTTTGTCCTATGGTACTCCTGATGTTGCTATGAACTTCGGGATAGAACCAGAACAACTTCATGAGCTATTATCTGTATCTACTCTAGTTGGCGAGTCTATTATGGCCATACGGGTTTATAGAGATTGTGTTGTCACGGTGCATGGTCGGATTACCATGGCCGATCTCATTGAACTAGGGATGGTTGATTTTGGTGTAATAATGGGAATGGATTGGCTTTATTCATGTTTTGCCAAACTCGAGTGCCAAACCATAATTATGAGGCTTGAGTTTCCTAACGAGCCAGTTGTTGAGTGGAAGGGGAATAATGTTATGCCAAAAGGTAGGTGTATTTCTTACCTTACGGTCACGAAGATGATCAAAAAGGGGTGTATTTATCATTTGGTCTGAGTTACAGACACCGATACGGAGGTACCTACCCTTGAATCTGTGCCAATTGTGAATGAATTCCCCGATTTCTTTCCGGATAAGCTCCCCGGGATTTCTCTAGAGAGGGAGATTGATTTTGGGATTGATGTGATGCCAGGCAGATATCCTATATCCATCCCACCTTATAGAATGACGTCATCGAAATTAAAAGATCTAAAGGAACAACTGAAAGATTTGCTAGAGAAAGGTTTCATCCGACTGAGTGTGTTACCTTGGGGGGCACCAGTTCTCATTGTCAGAAAGAAAGATGGATCGCTATGGATGTGTATTGACTACCGACAACTCAATAAAGTCATAATAAAAAAATAAATACCCATTGCCAAGAATAGATGATTTGTTTGATCAATTACAAGGTGCTAAGTTCTTCTTCAAAATTGATTTGCGGTTCAGGTATCATCAATTGAAGATAAGGGAGCAGGATATTCCAAAAATAGCTTTCAGAACCTGTTACAGGAACTTTGTATTTTTGGTAATGTCTTTCAGGCTAACAAATGCCTTGACAGTTTTCATGGATCTTATGAATCGAGTCTTCAAGACGTTTCTTGACTCCTTTGTGTTCGTATTCATTGACGACATACTTGTATATTCATAAAGTCGAGAGGATCACGCTGATCACCTCAGGGCTGTTCTGTAGACTCTTCATCAGCACCAGTTGTATGTAAAGTTATCCAAATGTGAATTTTGTCTTGAATCTGTTACATTTCTAGGTCATGTCGTCTCCGGAGAAGTAATTAAGGTTGATCCTCAAAAGATTACAGTGGTAAAGGATTGGCCTAGACCTATCACTCCAACAGAGATTCACAGTATCTTGGGTTTGGTCGGGTATTAAAGGAGGCTTGTGTAGGGGTTTTCTACTCTTGCCTCCCCATTGACTAAATTGACACATAAAGCGGTTAAGTTCCAGTGGCCCGATTCTTGTGAAAGGAGCTTCCAGGAATTGAAATCATGATTGACTAAGGCGCTGGTGTTGACCATGCCAAAGGGTACAAAGGGGTTTGTGGTATATTGATCACGCTCAACTATGTCTAATAAAAGACTAAGCGGGCATTGCAAATATAATCCAGGGTATTATGCCCAGAGTCGATCCCACAAGGAATTTACGTATCAAGCAAGCTGTTAGAATACCCAACTGTCACTTGATGTTATTTAAATTATTAACACTAAAGATTAACTACACTAAGGTGTAAACAATTGTAATAAAGATCTAAGGTTATGGTTTCCCCCGCCGGTGAATTTACTTCTCGGATACTTTATATAGCTTGATTAGTTGTCTTTATCAATCATGAACACTCTATCTACCATAAATCTCTCTCAAGTAATTATGATAATTTACTAGACGCACTCTCTCAAGTTACGCTAGCTAGATTGCATTACAGTTCACTTTAGATTGCACCCGAGGTATCGTTATCTCTAATCCAACCTCTAAACCCTCGGTTATGACTTTCATCTATACTCCGGGAGTGATGTTGTTCAAACAACTACCTAAATATGCACTCTCTCTCAAGTAGATACATAATAAATAGGCACAGCTAATTGATGGCCATTCAATTAACTACAACAAGAACGTAGTTGAACAAATAGAGATTAATCAACCCATCGGAACTCTATTAATAACACAATAATTTTATCCTCCAACGGGTTCTACCAAAATCCTAGATTAAAGAAGTTAGCTAAACCTGTTCAAAAGAATCAACTCTAAAATAACTTGCATAATGAAACTACAAAGTAATGAAGAAAATCTGTACAAATTGATGTCTTGCTGTCCGTCTTTTCTTATCCCCCCTAAGTTGTGTTTTTGGGGTCTATTTATATGTTTAGGACCAACAAGCGCTTGATTTAACGTCGCGGCACGACGTGAATCACTTTCTGCCTCCACTTAGAACTTCTGAATTGCGCCCCCAATTTGGCATCAAGTTTTCGGTTATGCTCCAAGGGTGGTGGAACATATATAATTGGCCCAAGAAACCATTGTATTATTTTATACTTATTGGCTTTTAGATGAGGTATGTAGTCCTGTCTTTCTGGCACGAAAAATTCCAGAATGTAAGTATCCTGTTCCTCATTCCTTGACTCCTCAATCGGCTCAGATGACTCTATTTCCATATCCTCATCCAAGCACAATGTGGAAAAATGTTTGGAGTGAGGACCAATGCGCTCAAACACATGAACTGCAGGACTTTCAACATCCTCAACAACAATCACACTAGAGTCGATTAAATTTGTATCCTCAACGTCCCTGGTTGACTCTAGTACTACTTCTTCAACATCGGCATCCTCAAATTCTAGTTGGTTAGTGTGTTGGGTTTCTACTTTGGACACCTCCATTGGCACCTCAATTTTCATCTCTGATGTACACTGCTCCTGGCTACTATCCATAATATTGGCATATTGAGCGTTAAAAGCTTCAACTAGTTGACTCGTTTGAGCCTCCAAGTTGCGAATAGTTTCATCTTGCCTTTGTACCCGCAGTTGTAACTCCTCCTGTTGTTCCAGAATGCACTTCATCATATCCTCGAGCCTTTTCAGGTCATCATCACTGAGTTCTTTGTTTCTATTAACTTCACAAGAAAAAGAAGAACCATCAAAGTACGGGGTTGGGGGAAGATAAGAAATATACGCACAACCCTAAAGGTGACCATCTTGACCACCACACATATCACACTCATTCCACACATAAGATTGAGTTGGTGCACATAACTCTCTCTCGGGAAGATTTTGATATTTTTTCTCTGGGTGTTTTCCTCCATAATATGCATAATGAGGACCAAAAGTAGAATTATCAACATCCAAACTCTCATAATTCCGTGATGCCATGTTTTAACAAATAAAACTAAAATAAAGAAAATAAAAATCAAATACTAAAAAA
>ML428131.1:30211-72990 GCA_005239525.1 Nicotiana knightiana
GTATCGTTATCTCTAATCCAACCTCTAAACCCTCGGTTATGACTTTCATCTATACTCCGGGAGTGATGTTTTTCAAACAACTACCTAAATATGCACTATCTCTCTAGTAGATACATAATAAATAGGCACAGCTAATTGATGGCCATTCAATTAACTACAACGAGAACGTAGTTGAACAAATAGAGATTAATCAACCCATCATAACTCTATTAATAACACAATAAGTTCATCCTCCAACGGATTCTACCAAAACCATAGATTAAAGAAGTTAGCTAAACATGTTCAAAAGAATCAACTCTAAAATAACTTGCATAATTAAACTACAAAGTAGTGAAGAAAATCTGTACAAATTGATGTCTTGCCGTCCGTCTCTTCAAATCCCCCCTAAGTTGTGTTTTTGGGGTCTATTTATATGTTTAGGACAAACCCTAAATGTGTAGGAAACTTCTATTCCAACCGGGAAACACTTAAACTCGTCAAAACTCGAAATTGACCGGAACCAGGGACCCGGGCGTTTGGGCTCAAACGCCCCCCAAAAGTCAGGGCAGGCCTGGAGTTTGGGCTTTAAGGCCCCCCAAAAGCCAGGGGCTGCTTGGCTTTAGGGGCCAAACGCCTGGATAAGGCCAGGGTGTTCCCTCTTTGCCTCTTAAGCGTATTTTTGACGTATTTGCATCCATTTAGCTCGGNTATCATATATTTCGATGCTTCAAGGATTGGTCTTGGGAGTGTGTTGATGACACATGGTAAGTTTATAGCGTATGCTTCAAGGCAACTTAAGGATCATGAAAAGAACTATCCAATACATGACTTAGAGTTTGCTGTGGTGGTTTTTGCATTAAACATTTGGCGCCATTATTTGTATGGGGTCCATGTAGATGTGTTCACGGAACACAAGAGCCTTCAATACATTTTCAAACAGAAGGAATTGTAATTGAGGAAGAGAAGGTGTCTTGAGTTGCTTAATCGCTTTGCGGGCCACAAATTTGTCACATAACCGTCTTGGGCTTTTGCGAAGGGAAGTTATGCGGTGCATTATGCAACCGCACAACAGGTATGTGGACCCCATACATGTGGCATACCTGGGCAGAAAATTCAAGCCCCTGAGGGCCATTTTTGTGGTCACTTTGCGGGCTTCATAATCATTATATGCGACCGCAGATCTGTGACGGGCACCCGTTTTCTTATTTTAAGACCCGACCCCATTCTGATAAAAACACATATTGTACACCATTTTGAGACATGTTTCTGATGTTCTAAGAGTGAGAAATGGAATTCTTAGAGAGAGAGAGAGATCAACCTACACATTAAAACCCATCAAACCTTGCTAAAATCTTTGAATATATTTAAGTGAGGCAACTAATTCTTCGTCCTAAGAGGTAAGGCTTTATCACTCCAATCCTTAATTTCAAAAACATAGCCATAATGGGCCATTAGGGGGATAATTCATGGGAGCAAGGGTGATTCCATTGCATGCACGTGTTCCTAGAAGCTGGGAGGGGGGAGGGGAATTATATGCCAAACTAGGGTATTTTCAAGTATAAATAGCAATTAATGGGGTATGGGCTGGTGAAATCTTTCATGAAAAGAACCATAAAATCTCATTAAACACATGGTGTCGATAGAGTGCTCAAATGAGCTATAATCTTGATCATCCTTCTAATTTTTTATTCAACTTGTTGTACCCCTAAAATAGATTGAAGGTGCTAAAGGTTCCGGAACTTATTGTAGAAATTTAGGAAAAGCTCAATTGAGACATGTATGGCTAAACTCCCTTCTTCTTTGATTCAAACCCCGATGTTCGAGTATTTGGTGTAAGTTCCTAGCTTGATCATGAGAGAATTGGCTGCCCTAATATATTATGTTGAAAGATTCATGTTCAATACTTGTTCTAAATGTTTACTATGTCGTCATGCTATTTGAGAATGTGTTTGAAATGAGGAATCTATGTTGAGAAAGGATAAGAATATCATTTCATGAATCGAATAATGCTTGCTAAGCTAATTTGTATGAAACGCCTCCGTGTGATTAAGATTGTTTAAGCTCCTTCCCTTATGTGTGCATTGCCTTATATGATAGGCCTTATTGAAGCGATGACAAAGTTACCTTACCGTATAAGAAGGGAAATTTAAATTTTAAAAGATACCAAGTGCCAAGAACGACTTAATAAATGAGGCTACTCGTGCCATGCAATGAAAGATGGGAAAGGAAAGTGAATCGAAATGAACAATTGAAAGGATGATGTCTCAAGTGAGATGGCCTAGCCGAACGGGCCGTGATCGGACATGATGCCTCACACATGGTTGTTATTGTCATGGATTGATTGATTGAGATTGTGGATATGGATGATGTCTCACTTGAGATGACCTAGATTTTTGGGTCGAGATCGGACTCCGTGTAGGAATACGATTGGCACATGGAACTAAGATTATCAATCTAATAAGATGGAAAATTTGTCCGGAAACTATGTGATCCTTACTTGATGTTTTTTTTTTGAATTTCTTTGATGCTTTTACTGTTTATTAGGACTGTCTTCTCTTTATTTCACTGTTCATTCTATTAAGATTGGTGTTTGGCTTTACATACTAGTACTATTCGACAGTACTAACATCACTTTTGCCGGGGGCGCTACATCCTTGAATGGATGTAGGTGGTTCCGTAGTAGACGACGCCGATCGTAGCTAGCGGCGCATCCTCTTCTCAATCTTGTGTGATTACCCAAAAGTTCATCCCGTGTTTTATAAGTCAATTCTGCGTTCCGAGGTTATGAAAACCTCCTTTTATCTCACCTCGATTTGTGTGCGCATCCCGAGCGTAGAGCCGGGAAGCCTTTATGTGAAAAATTGAGAAAATTGATAGTTTTGTTTTTGAAATGTGAATTAAGTTGACTTTGGTCAACATTTTTGGTAAATGGACCCGGACCCGTGATTTGACGATCCCGGAGGGTCCGTATGAAAATATGGGACTTGGGCGTATGCCCGGAATAGAAGTCTGGGGTCCCAAGCCCGAGAAATGAATTTTTGAAAGAAATTATTTTTGTGAAAATATAAAGGATTCTAGAAATTTGATTATGTGTGAAACCTATTGTATTGGGCCCGTATTTTGGTTACGGAGCCCGGTATAGGTTCAATATAATAGTTATAACATGTCTGAAAAATTTGGTAGGAAACGGAGGTCGTTTGACGTGATTCGGACCCATGGTTGTAAATTTTGATACTTTGAAAGTTTTGGAAGTTTTCTTTGATTTTTATGATAACTTCGTTGTTTAAGATGTTATTTTGGCGATTTGATCGGACGAGTAAGTTTGTAGGATGTTTTTGAGGTTGTGTGCATGTTTGGTTTGGAGCCCCGAGGGCTCGGGTGACTTTCGAGTAGGTTTTGGGGTGTTTGAACTTGGAAAATCACTGCGGGTGCACCAGTTCTGGTGTGCCCGCACCTGCGAGCCTAGGGCCGCAGGTGTGAGACCGCAGGCGTGCTTTATACATCGCTGGTGCGGTCCCCTCGTAGATACGGACCGTTCTCCCGTAGAATCGATTCCGCAAGAGCAGATAATTTTCCCGCAGGTGCGGCCCCCTGTGGGCGTGTCCATTTCCGCAAGTACGATCTATTTCCCGCACGTGCGAGAGCAGGTGCGACCTATGCAATGCAGGTGCGAGAGTCGGGCAGTGAAGTTTCTTTAACTTCACTCAGTTCTTCTTCAACTTTTTATAAAAATAGAAGACCTAGGGCGATTTTCTCAAGAGATTGTCTTCCTAAGTCATAAGTAAGTGTTCACCAACTAATTTCTTCCAACTTTCTAATGTTTTTTTTTATCAATTATCATCAAGAATTCTAAGGTTTTAATGGTAAAAAACATGGGATTTGGGTAGAGTTAGGGCTTTTTGAATAATTTGAATTTATACCTCAATTTGGGGTCGAATTCCGAGACTTATTACATATTCGGGCTCGTGGGTGATCAGGTTTTGGTCCGAACCTCGTGTTATGACCGAGCGGGCCCGGGGTCGATTTTTGAATTTTTGGGAAAAATGATAGGAAATCTATAATTAAGCATTGAAATTGAATTATTTAGCATTTATTGATGTTATTGAGTTAATTATGTCTAGATACAATCGATTTGGAGTCGAGTTCAAAAGGAAAAGCGATGATTGAGGATTGATTTTGGTCGTGGAAGTCGAGGTAAGTGTTTGTCCTAACTATAGATTGAGGGAATAGGTGTTGAGTCATAGTTGCTATGTGTTTATACCATGTTCAACGTATAGGTGAGGTGACGACTACCTATACGTTGGTGTCAAGCATGCCCGTGAGTCAGAAATTATGAATTATGTGATTTTCATTGATGTTTACTGTGTATTAGCTTGAATTTCATTTTAGTTGTTGTCCATTTGGTGGAAATTCTTGGTAATGAATATTATTGAGTATTTGTTTCAGTTGAGGAGTCTTATGGAAAGATATGTACTTGAGTGAGATTGTTATAGCTGTGTCCCTGCCGGGATAGTGATATTTTACTGTTGTTCCCATGCCGGGATGTTATGATTTATGATTCATATTGTTGATTTTTCCTTGCCGAACTTCTGTTATTGATATTTTTTGGGCGAGGAAGAGTGTAAAGCACGAAGGGTGATGACGTGTATTGTTTATTGTGAGGAAGAGTGTAAAGCACTAAGGGTGATGTCGTGCCATGTTATGATATTAAAAGCACGAAGGGTGATTCCGTGCCATGTTATGATATTAAAAGCACGAAGGGTGATGCCGTGTCATTTCTATTTATTATTTGGTGAGGATGAGAGTATAAGCACGAAGGGTAATGCCGTGCACTTGCCTATATTAATATTTGGTGAGGATGAGAGTAAAAGCACGAAGGGTGGTGTCGTGCACTGTTTTCTCTGTCTTTGTTTTTTCCTGTTGTAACTTAGATATTTGAATTGTTGGCTTATTTCGTTATTCCTGTTATCTGACATTGTTCCCCCCCAGCATGTTTCCCTTTTTCCTTTGTACTTAACTGGTTATTCTTGTTATTATCATTTCTTCCGAATATTATTAAATTGCACAGGTTGTCTTGATCGTCGTGTCCTAGCCTCATCACTACTTCGCTGAGGTTAGGCTCGACACTTACTCAGTATATGGGGTCGGTTGTATTGATACTACATCTGCACATCTTTTGTTGTGTATATCCCAGTACAGGACCCTTTAGACATTAGAGTTAGGAGGCTGCCTTCTGTCCAGTCGGAGACTCCGAGGTAGTCCTGCAGGCGTCCGCAGGCCTTGGCATCCCCTTCCACTTCCTTATTTCTGTTTTAGTTATTTAAAAAGACGTATTTACTTTTTTAGACAATTTTATGTATTATTCGTAGATAGTCCGTGATATTGTGACTCCAAACATATGGGATTTGGTTATTTTGGTATTTCGTAAAAGCAGTGGATTGAGTTCTAAACGTATAGCCTATTTCATTTTCATACTTTTATTTATGCAAAATGTTGTATTTCACCCGTATTCGTCTAATAATAAAATATTCATGTAAATTTGAATATTCAAGTTGGCTTGTCTAGCGGGTTCAATGTTAGGCGCTATCACGGTCCCGACGTTGAGAATTCTGGGTCGTGACAAGTTGGTATCAGAGCACTAGGTTGCCTAGGTCTCACAATTCACGGACAAGCTTAGTAGAGTCTGAGGGATCAGTACAGAGATGTCTGTACTTATCGCCCAGAGGCTGCAGAGTCTAGGAATAACTTCACATATATTCTTCTCTGTCGTGCGATTTGAATTTTAAATGCTAATTAAATTTCTATTCTATTCTCTCGCAAATCGCGATAACACATGCTTCTTCATCTACCGACCACCAGCCCAATCCTCCAGTTACAGCTCCTACGAGGGGCTGAGGCTGTGCTAGAGGCCGAGGCAGGGCCATAGCGGCCCAGAGCAGCAGCCCCAGTGGAGGATTCTCAGGTAGAGTTTGCCGATGAGGTTCCAACCCAGATAATCCCAGTTGGACCAGCTCAGGTCCCATAGGGCTTCATTGCCACCAAGGTACTTCAGGATGCTCTGGTCCGTTTAGTGAGCCTCATGGAGATCGTGGCTTAGGCAGGTCTACTTCCTACAACACCAGTCGTCTCTCAGGCTGGGGGAGGAGCCCAGACTCCCGCCACCCGTACACCAGAGCAGTTAGCTTATCAGTTCTAGACCCTAGCACCTCAGACATTTGGGGTAGTTCAGCCGGGTATTGTAGCTCAGGCCGTTGAGGGAGCAGCTATGTCTGCTGATTCTTTATGGAGATTGGACTGGTTCACCAAGTTGTTTCCTACTACATTCAGTGGTGCACCTACAGAGGACCCCCAGGATTACTTAGATAGTTACTTTGAGGTTTTTCGGAACATGGGGATCGTGGAGATTAATGTGGTCGATTTTGCTACTTTTCGCCTTTCTGGTCCCGCCAAGACTTGGTGGAGGTATTACTGCTTGACCAGAACAGCTGGATCTTTGACTTTTTCTTGGGCTCAGTTCTCCGATTTGTTCTTGGAGATGTTTCTTCCAGTCACCCAGAGAGAGGATCTCCGGAGGCAATTTGAGCGTCTCCAGCAGGGTTCTAGAACAGTTACACTGTATGAGACCATATTCGTCACTTTTGCCGAACATGCTATCATGATACTCCCCACCAATAAAGAGAGGGTGAGGTTTATTGAGGGGCTAGCTCAACCTATTAGACTACAGATGGCCAGAGAGACATGCAATGATATTTCATTCCAGGAGGCGGCCAATGTGGCTAGCGAGTCGAGATGGTCTTATTGCAGGGTAGTGGTCAGGGGTCTGAAAAGAGGCCTCGTCATTTTGACCGGTTCAGTCGTGCCTCGTCTGGAGGCAGGGATTCTTTTGGCAGAGGTCATCCTCCTAGACCCTTTCAGTTAGCACTTCAGGTATCCCACAATGCACCACCAGCTCCTATCAGTGTACCGCCGCTCTAGAGTTTTTAGAGTGGTTACTCCGGTCGACAGGGACAGTTTCAGGGTCAGTAGTCTCAGCAAGTGAGATCTTGTTATACTTGTTGTGGCTCGGGGCACATTGCTAGATTTTTCCCCCAAGCCTTGAGTGGTTCTCAGCACCAGGGTTCCCGTGCTATGATTCCCGCACTAGGTGATCCACTACCCCATCAGCTGGCTAGGGGTGGAGGTCAAGGTGCCGGAGGTGGAGGCCAGACAGTTAGAGATGGGGGTCATGCTATTAGAGGTAGAGGTCAGCCCGTAGTAGGTCAACCCAGGGATGTTCAGATTGGTGGGGCCCAGCCCCGATGTTATGCTATTCCTGCCAGGCCTGAGGCTGAGGCCTCTGATGTAGTCATTACAGGTATGGTTTCAATTTGCAGCAGGGATGCTTCGGGTTTGTTTGATCCGGGGTCCACATATTCCTACTTTTCATCATATTTTCCTCATTATCTGATTATGCCTCGTGATTCCCTTAGTACTCCTGTATATATATCTACACCGGTGGGTGATTCTACTATGGTAGATGGAGTCTACCGTTCATGTATAGTGGTTATTGGTGGTATTGAGACTAGAGTAGATGTTCTACTCCTTGATATGGTTAATTTCGATGTTATTTTGGGGATGGATTGGTTGTCCCCCTATCATGCTATTCTGGACTGTCATGCGAAGACTCTGACCTTGGCCTTGCCGGGAGTGCCTCGATTGGAGCGGAGGAGGACTCCTGGTCATTCTTCCAGCAGGGTTATTTCATATATGAAGGCTCGACGCATGGTTGAGAAAGGGGAACTTGGCCTATTTGGCTTATGTTCATGATTCTAGTGTCGAGGTTCCTTCTATGGAGTCTGTGCCCATTGTTCGTGAGTTTCCCGAGATGTTTCCTGCAGACTTGCCGGGTATGCCACCCGACAAGGATATTGACTTTTGCATTGATTTGGCTCTAGGCACTCAGACCATCTCTATTCCGACATATCGTATGGCCCCACCAGAGCTAAAGGAGTTGAAGGATCAGTTACAAGATTTTCTAGCTAAAGGCTTTATTAGGCCTAGTGTTTCTCCTTGGGGTGCACCAATTTTGTTTGTTAAGAAGAACAACGGAATGATGATGATGTGCATTGACACCGACAATTCAACAAGGTTACTATCAAGAACAAGTATCTTTGCCGAGGATTGATGATTTTTTCGACCAGCTTCAAGGTGCCACAGTGTTTTCAAATATTGACTTGCAATCTGGCTACCATCAGTTGAGGATTAGGGCATCTGATGTCCCTAAGATAGCCTTTGGCACTCGGTATGGGCACTATGAGTTCTTGGTGATGTCATTTGGGTTGACAAATTCCCCAGCTGCTTTTATGGGTTTGGTGAACCGGGTGTTCAGGCCCTATTTTGATTCATTCGTGATTGTCTTCATTGATGATATTTTGATTTACTCCCGCAGCCGAGATGAGCATGAATAACAACTTTGAGTTATCCTCCAGACTCTGGAGGATAGTCAGTTGTATGATAAGTTTTCGAAGTGCGAGTTCTGGTTGAGTTCGGTTGCATTTATGAGCCATGTTGTATTGACAGAGGGTATTCAGGTGGATCCTAAGAAGATTTCAGTAGTCAAGGATTGGCCTAGACCCACATCAGCTATAGAGATTCAGAGTTTCTTTGGCTTAGCAGGGTACAATCGTTGGTTTGTGGAGGGATTTTCATCTATTACAGACCTGATGACCAGGTTGACTCAGAAGGGTGCCCAGTTCAGGTGGTCAGATGAGTGTGAGGCAAGATTTCATAAGCTCAAGACAGCCTTGACCACGGCACCTATGTTGGTTTTGCCCTCAAGTTTAGGGCCATATACCGCGTATTATGATGCTTCACGGGTTGTACTTGGGGCAGTGTTGATGCAGGATGGCAAGGTTATAGCGTATGCTTCATGTCAATTGAAGGTTCATGAGAAGAACTATCCAATTCATGATATAGAGTTAGCTGCCATTGTCCATACGCTGAAGATTTGGAGGCATTATCTGTATGGTGTATCATGTGAGGTGTTCTCAGATCATAAGAGTTTGCAATACCTATTCAAGCAGAAAGAGTTGAATATGAGGCAGAGAAGATGGTTGGAGTTGTTCAAAGACTATCACATTACCATCTTGTACCATTATGGGAAGGCCAATGTGGTGGCCGATGCTTTGAGCCGGAAGTCAGCCAGCATGGGTAGTCTTGCTTATATTTCAGTCGGGGAGCGGCTGCTTACTTTAGATGTTCAGGCTTTGGCCAATCAGTTCATGAGATTGGATGCTTCTGTGACCGATAGTATTTTAGCTTATACGGTGGCTCGTTCTTTATTATTCGACTGTATCCGGGATCGGCAGTACGATGATCTTCATTTGCGTGCCCTTAGGGACACGGTTCGGCACGAAAGTGCCAAGCAGGTTTCAGTTGGTGACGATGGAGTCTTGCAGATGCAGGGCCGTATTTGTGTGCCTGATGTTGATGGACTTCGTGAGTTGATATTGCAGGAGGCCCATAGTTCCTGGTATTCCATTCACCCGGGCGCCGCAAAGATGTATCAGGATTTGCAGCAGCATTATTTATGGCGGAGAATGAAGAAAGATATTGTGGCATATGTAGCACAATGCTTGAACTGTCAGCATGTTAAGTATGAGCACCATAGAACCAATGGTTTGATGCAGCAGATTGAGATTCCCGAGTGGAAGTGGGAGCGTATCACCATGGATTTTGTAGTTGGACTCCCACAGACTCAGAGGAAGTTCGATGCGGTATGGGTCATTGTGGATAGGATGACCAAGTCAGCACATTTCATCCCTGTAGAAGTTTCATATTCTTTGGAGAGATTGGCAGAAATCTACATCAGGGATATTGTTCGCCTTCATGGTGTTCCCGTGTCCATTATTTCTAACCGAGGTACTTAGTTTACCTCACATTACTGGAGAGTATTTCAACGGGATTTGGGCACACGGGTTGAGTTGAGCACATCATTTCATCCCCAGACGGACAGACAGTCCGAGCGTACTATTCATATTTTAGAGGATATGCTGCGGGCAAGTGTCATTGACTTTGGAGGTTCTTGGGACCAGTTTTTACCTTTAGCTGAGTTTTCCTACAACAACAACTATCATTCGAGCATTCAGATGGCTCCTTATGAGATGTTGTATGGTAGGAGGTGTCAGTCGCCGGTTGGGTGGTTTGAGCGGGGGAAGGCTCTCTTATTGGGTACGGAGTTAGTGCAGGATGCCTTGGATAAGGTGAAGATCCTTCAGGATAGACTTTGTATACCTCAGTCCAGGTAGAAGAGTTATGCACACTGCAAAGTTCGAGATTTGGCGTTCATGGTAGGAGATCGAGTATTGCTTCGAGTGTCGCCCATGAAGGGCGTGATGAGGTTCGGAAAGAAGGGCAAGCTGAGCCCTAGGTACATTGGTCCCTTTGAGATTCTGGATAAAGTGGGAGAGGTGGCCTACAAGCTTTCTTTGCCACCGAGTTTATCAGCCATGCATCCAGTGTTTCATGTATCTATGTTTCGGAAGTATCTCACCAATCCATCCCACGTGCTTGACTTCAGCAATGTCCATTTGGACAAGGGCTTGACTTATGAGGAGGAGCCGGTAGCCATATTAGGCAGGCAAGTTCGTTAGTTGAGATCGAAGAGTTATCCTTCGGTTCGTATTCAGTGGAGAGGTCAGCCTGCTGAGGCACCTACCTAGGAGTCCGAATCCGATATGCGGAGCCGATATCCCCATCTTTTCCCCGATTCAGGTACCTTTCAATGTCCGTTCGAGGACGAACGTTTGTTTTAGAGGTGGAGACTGTGATGACCCAAAAGGTCATCCCGTGTTTTATAAGTCAATTTTGTGTTTCGAGGTCATGAAAACCTCCTTTTATCTTACCTCGATTTGCGTGCACATCCGGAGCGTAGAGCCGTGAAGCCTTTATGTGAAAACCTGAGAAAATTGATAGTTTTGTTTTTGAAATTTGAATTAAGTTGACTTTGATCAACATTTTTGCTAAATGGACCCGGACCCGTGATTTGACAGTCCCAGAGGGTCCGTAGGAAAATATGGGACTTGGGCGCATGCCCGGAATCGATGTCCGAGGCCCCAAGCCCGAGAAATGAATTATTGAAAGAAATTGTTTTCTGAAAATATAAAAGATTCTAGAAATTTGATTATGTGTGAAACCTACGGTATCGGGCCCGTATTTTGGTTCTAGATCCCGGTACAAGTTTAATATAATATTTATAACATGTCTGTAAAATTTGGTAAGAAACGGAGGTCGTTTGACGTGATTCGGACCCACGATTGTAAATTTTGATACTTTGAATGTTTTGGAAGTTTTCTTTGATTTTATGATAAATTCGTTGTTTAAGATGTTATTTTGGCGATTTGTTCGCGCGCATAAGTCCGTAGGATATTTTTGAGGTTGGGTGCATATTTTGTTTAGAGCCCTGAGGGCTCGGGTGAGTTTCAGGTAGGTTTCGGGGTGTTTGAACTTGGAAATCACTGTTGGTGCACCAGTTCTGGTGTGCCCGCACCTGCGAGCCTAGGGCCGCAGGTGCGAGACCGCATGCGCGCTTTATAGTTTGCAGGTGCGGTCCCCTCGCAGATGCGGACCCTTCTTCCGCAGAAGCGGTTATGCAGGAGTGGATAATTTTCTCGCAGGTGTGGCCCCCTGTGTGCCTGTCCATTTTCGCAGGTGCGATCTATTTCCCGCACCTGCGAGAGCGCATGTGGGAGAGTCGGGCAGTGTAGTTTTTTTAAAAACAAACTTCAGTCGTTTCTTCATCAACTTTTCATAATAATAGAAGTTCTAGGGCGATTTTCTCAAGATATTTTCTTCCCAAAACATAAGTCAGTGTTCACCACCTAATTTCTTCCAACTTTCTAATGTTTTTTATCAATTATCATCAAGAATTCTCGGGTTTTAATGGTAGAAAACTTGGGATTTGGGTATAGTTAGGGCTTTTTGAATAATTTGAATTTAGACCTCAATTTGCGGTCGGATTCCGAGACTTATTACATATTCGGGCTCGTGGGTGAATGGGTGATCGGGTTTCGGTCCGAACCTCGTGTTTTGAACGAGCGGGCCCGAGGTCGATTTTTGAATTTTTGGGAAGAATGATAGGAAATCTATAATTAAGCATTGGAATTGAATTATTTAGCATTTATTGATGTTATTGAGTCAATTATGTCTAGATACAATCGATTTGGAGTCGAGTTCAAAAGGAAAAGCGGTGATTGAGGCTTGATTTTGCTCGTGGAAGTCGAGGTAAGTGTTTGGCCTAACTTTACCTTGAGGGAGTAGGTGTTGAGTCTTATTTTCTATGTGTTTATACCATGTTCAACGTATAGGTGAGGTGACGAGTACCTATACGTTGGTGTTAAGCATGCCCGTGAGTCGGAAATTATGAATTATGTGATTTTTATTGATGTTTACTGTGTATTAGCTTGAATTTCACTTTAGTGGTTGTTCATTTGGTGGAAATTCTTGGTAATGGATATTGTTGAGTATTTGTTTGGTTTAGGAATCTTATGTAAATATATGTACTTGAGTGAGATTGGTTATAGCTATGTCCCTTCCGGGATAATGATATTTTTCTCGTTGTTCCCTTGCTGGGATGTTATGATTTATGATTCATATTGTTGATTTTTCCTTGCCAAACTTCTGTTATTGATATTGTTTGGGTGAGGAAGAGTGTAAAGCACGAAGGGTGATTTCGTGTATTGTTTATTGTGAGGAAAAGTGTAAAGCACGAACGGTGATGCCATGTATTGATCATTGTGAGGATGAGCGTGTAAAAGCACAAAGGGTGATGTCATGCCATGTTATGATATTAAAAGCACGAAGGGTGATGTCATGCCGTTTCTATTTATTATTTGGTGAGGATGAGAGTAAAAGCACGAAGGGTGATGCCGTGCACTTCCCTTCATTAATATTTGGTTAGGATGAGAGTAAAAGCATGAAAGGTGTGCCCTGCATTGTTTTCTCTGTGTTTGTTATTTCCTGCTGTCTTTGGTTGTCTTGATCGTCGTGTCCTAGCCTCATCACTACTTCGCCGAGGTTAGGATTGACACTTACTCAGTACATGGGGTCGGTTGAACTGATACTACACCTGCACATCTTTTGTTGTACAGATCCCGGTACATGACCCTTTGGACATTAGAGTTAGGAGGCTTCCTTCAGTCCAGTGGAGATACCGAGGTAGTCCTGCAGGCGTCCGCAAGCCTTGACGTCCCCTTCCACTTCTTTATTTCTGTTTTTGTTATTTTAGAAACAGATGTATTCACTTGTTGCAGAACATTTTATGTATTATTCATAGATAGTCCGTGATATTGTGACTCCAAAGATCTGGGATTTGGTTATTTTGGTATTTCGTAAAAGAAGTGGATTGAGTTATAAATGTATAGCCTATTCATTTTCATACTTTTATTTATGCAAAATGTTGTATTTCACCCGTATTCGCCTAATAATAAAAGATTCATGTAAATTTTAATATTCACGTTGGCTTGCCTAGCGGGTTCAACGTTAGGTGCCATCACGGTCCCGACGGTGGGAATTTCGGGTCGTGACATGTTGGTGAGCCCCCTTATCTTCCAGGGGTCAATAAGCACCTCTTTTTTTATATGCTTACATGTTTTGAGGTATAGGAGGGGCCTCGTTGCCGGCACTATCATAATTGTCTATATTTCGGGGACTTAACCATGATGTAATGAAAATGAAGCAAGGCAACTTGTAAGGTTCTATATATTTAATTCTTCCACTGCTTAACTAATGATAACGTTCCCTATTTAATCACAAACGGGCCGGGTAGTAGTCATCTAATAGGATTGTTCGACCGGGTTAACTCAGTTGAGCGACGGTCGCGCTCCCCGAGGATTGGGGCATGACAGCAGGAGTCTGTGCTCCTCCTCTAGCCTGAGTGTCACGACACCAAATCCTAAACCGGCCATGATGGCGCCTATCGTGGAACTAGGCTAGCCAACAATCATATATCTACAGTTTCTTTCAAAATCCCAACCAATTTCAAGAATTTCATAAAATATACAGAGTTTACTAAATACATTAGGCCAATAAAATCCCAAAACCCGGAGCCAACATGTCATGAGCATCCACGAGAGATATGCCAAAAAGGTATACTATTATAATACAAAACCTCCGAATAAATATCTAGATACAACAAAAAGGGAAAACATAGATTGTTGCGGATGCTGAACAACTACCTCTATATCCCGCACTCCGTCTCCGCACGGAATAAATAGCTAATGCTCGGTATCTGCACCTGAATTTGCACACAGGGGTGCAGGGAGTAATGTGAGTATGCCAACTCAGTAGTAATGAAAATGAATCAAGTCTAAGCGGCAAGAAAACATATAAAAATTAGTATCATCAATTCACAATATGCACAAACTTTCTTTCCAACACTATATACATAGATATATGAAATCATCATGCCTTAAAACCAACTTCAGAAAAATCCTTTGAAAAATGTACATTTTCCACAATTTCAACCGAAATATTTAGTATGAAAATGAAATAAATCATAAGTTGCCCCTCGGGCAAAAACATGAATCATAAATCGCCCCTCGGGCAGAACATCACTCAACACCTCACAGCCACTCAGTATCAGCCCCTCGGGCAACCGCATGGTCACTCATGCCTCCCAATCACTCATCACTCGGCACTCAACACTCAACACTCAACACTCAGCACTTAGCACTCAGCACTCAGCACTCAGTAGGTAACTGCGCTCACTGGGGGTGTGTACAGACTCCGGAGGTGATCCTTCAGCTCAAGCGCTAATATAAAACCACCTCGTGGTGTATCATATCCTCACAATCATGCCCTCGGCCTCACTCAGTAGAACCTCTCAAAAGCTCCTCAGGTGAATCAGTAAAAATGGGGTTCTCGACCTAAAACATTATTTTTAAATCTCAAAGTAGTGTAAATCAGGCTGAGTTTCGAAAATAGTAAGCACAATGTGACTAAGTGAAATCATCAATAAACAGTGAGGAAAACAACAATAAAAATCCCCCAAGGGGTCTAAGAAGATCGGCACGAGGCCCCAAACATGGCTTATAGCCCAAATATTGCAATAATATTTAGAACACAATTTAACATAAGGTTTTGAGTAATATACGCAACTCAATAGTTGTCGCAGAGAGGACCAAGTCCAATCCAAAAACCAGTGCGCACCACATACTCGTCATCCAACAGGTGCGCCATTCTAAAATCAGTGAGAAATATGAAGTCCGGGTTTCATACCCTCAGGACAAGATCTATAACCATTACTTACCTCTACCAGGCCACAATACTAGTCCGCTATGCTTTTGCCCCTCAAATTGGCTTCCGATTGCTTCGAATCTAGCCAAAACCAGTTTAACATCATTAATATATACTAAAGGAACACAACCAATCGAGAACTATTAATTTATACAAGAATCTCAAAATTCAGCCAAACCCGAGCCCCAGGCCCACGTCTCGGAATTCTATAAAATTTACATCACTAGAAACCTCATCCTCCCACGATTCTACACATACCAAAAACACCACAATCGGAGCACAATTGCATACCCAAATTGCCAAAAGAATTTTCCAATCCTCCAGCAATTCTTCCCAACCTTTTCCTACATTAATCCTTCAATTTACAAGCCTAATCTGAACAAAATAGTATAGAATCAACTTTAATAACTCAGGAACTTACCTCCACTGAAGACTCCCGAATTCTCTCTTCAAATTGCCTTCAAATGAGCTCCAACTGCATGCAACAATGGTGAAATGAATAAATTTCACAGAGGCTTCTTTTATACTATTCTACCCAGCAATTCCGCACCTGCAGACCTTTAATCGCACCTGCGGTCCCAGGTGCGCACCTGCGAAATCCCCCTAACGGACCACTTCTCGCACTTGCGGCCACTTCTCCGCACCTGTGGCTTCGTAGGTGCGGCCAACTCTTTGCACCTGTGGACTCCTCCCGCCTAGCCGCTCTTCGCACCTGCGCATGACCTTTCGTACATGCGACTACCCATCCGCAGGTGCGGCCAACACCAGAAACTTACACCAGCAGCCATTTGCTACAATTTTCCAAGTTCAAAACTCCGCCAACCATCCGAAATCAATCGCGAGCCCCTCGGGGCCCCAACCAAACATACCAACACACCCCATAGCATTATTCAAACTTAGTCGAGCCTTCGAAACACTAAAAACAACATGAAAACACCAAAATTACATCAAATAAAGCCTATGAACTTTGAAACTTCTAAATTTCGCCAACGACGCCGAAACCAACCAAAACACCTCTGATTGACCTGCAATTTTACAAACATACCCAAAATGACATTACAGACCTATTCCAACTTTAGGAATCCCATTCCGACCCCGATAGCCTATTTCCCACTGCCGACCGGAAATCGCTAAAAACTAACTTTCGCCAATTCGAGCCTAATTCTACACCGGACATCAAAACTTCATTCCAAACACACTCCTAATTCCCAAATCATCTAACGAAGCTATTCGAGCCATGAAATCCGCATTCCGAGGTCGTTCACCAATAAGTCAACTCTCATTTGACTTTTTCAACTATTAGGCTACTTTAGTAGACTAAATGCCTCAATTTTCACCATGACCACTCCAGATCCAAACCAACTGACCCAACACAACATAAACATGCTAAGAAATATATGATAAAGCAGAAATGGGGGAAACGGGGTAAATCTCACGGAACGACCGGCTGGGTCTTTACACTGAGATATGGCTTGTGCCATGGGGAATGCGCCAGCCTGGGCCACATTCTCCATAAGGCCCAATAATCAAACCAAGGCGTCCTGTAGAACCAGGGTGGAAATAAACCCCTCTGGGACCTGAGTTGGTCCGGCAGGATCGGTCTGAGCTGGAACCTACTAATCGAACTCCACCTGAGGCTCCGCAGCTGGGAATGCTGCTCGGGCCATGGGCTGAGCTCTGCCACTGCCTCGGCCACACCCTTGACCTCTGCCTCTCGAAGGAGTTGTTATTAGAGGATACGTGTCACGATCCCAAATCCTAACAAATCATGATGGCGCCTATCGTGGAAGTAGGCTAGCCAACCCACACATAACTACACATTTATTATAATAACTTTTCTCAAATCATTAATAACCAGCATAATAAGTATAAAAATTTCTCTAAGTCTTTAAGCAAGCATAACATAACTTGACAGTCTAAACAAATCCCCAGAACTGGATTCAACTAATCACGAGCATCTAATAATAAAAATAACTCTGGTAATGTCATAAATAATTTTCGGGAATAAAATACTAATACTAATAACGGAAGAGAAATGGAGAAGCTGCGGACTCTGGACAGCTACCTCAAAATCCCAAACGCTTATGACAACGAACTCGGACGACTATTGCACCGAACCAGTACCTGGATCTATACACATGGGTGCAGAGAGTAATGATGAGTACGCCAACTCAGTAGTAATGAAAATAAATCACAGTCTAAGAATCAGAAACACACAACACACAACACCAATCCACAAAATAGTAAAATACCAACTTTCAATAAAGTGTACATAAGTTCGAAAATCAGTTTCCATAAAATCCTTTGAAACACGTATATTTTCCAATATTTCTCAATAAACGTCTTAGTAATATCAGTTTGAAAAGTGAAGTGAATCCTAATCAAAACTCAATAAAATATAATCATAAAACTGCCCCTCGGGCTATAATCATAACATTCCTCGGCACCTCACCATCACTCAGTATTAGCCCCGAGGGCAACCTCATTTTCACTCATGCCTCCCAATCACTCATTACTCGGAACTCGGCACTCACACTCAATAGGTACCTGCGCTCACTTGGGGTGTGTACAGACTCCGGAGGGGCTCCTATAGCCCAAGCGCTATAAACAAGCCAAATTATGGCATCAATCACTCTCAGGCACCCGGCCTCTGTCGTATCATAACATCCTCACAATATTGGCCCTCGGCCTCACTCAATCAGACACTCTCAAAATGCCGCTCGGGCCATAAATAAACGGGGTTATCGACTCAAAATATGTATTTCATTTCAAGAAATAGTAATATCTTCAAATAGGAGTGTCAACAATTTCACAAGAAAGACTGAGTGTAAAATCATAGTTTCTAAGTGAGGAATATCAGTAAAATAGCCCCCAAGGGGTTAAAACAGATCGATACTAGGCCCCAAACATGGCTTACAACCCAAATATATCAAAACATAGTAATACTATAAATCATATGATTTAAAAGCAGTTTCACAACTCAATAATTGCCTAAAAGGAACATATTTCCAAATTTCAAATTCGTGCACGCCCCACACTCGTCATCCAGTGTGCGCGTCACTCCAAAACCGTGAAAGGGTGTAAAGTCCGAGATTTCATACCCTTAGGACAAGATTTAAAGACATTACATACCTCAAACTGACCCGATAAGCTACTTTGCAACACGCTTACCTCTCGAATCAACTTCCGATGCTCCATATCTATAAAGATCAGATTTTTCTCATCAAATTATGCTAAGGGGATGAATTCCAATTGAAAAAAATATCAATTTTAGCACAAAACCCGAAATTAGCCAAAACTCGACCCCCCGGGCCCGCATCTTGGAACTCAACAAACTTTATACCAGAATTTTCTTCATCATCTCATGAGTCCGTACATATAAAGAACTCAAAAATCGGAGTTCGTTTGACCCCTCAAATCATCCCTAAAAGGTCTTATATTTCAAGCCCTAACTTCACCTTTTCTTTTCTACTGATTTTAAAAAATTAAACACTGTTAATTTGGTCCTTAATCACATATAATCGAGTTTTAGGATCAAAAATCCTTACCTCAATGAAGAACAATGGTTTTATCTCTTCAAAATTGCCTCAAAATCTCTCTCCCCTTTAAAAAATGGTGGAAAAGTGGGTTATGGTCGCATAGGGTTTATTTAAATACTGCCCACGTCTTTCTTAACTGTGATTGCGGGAGTTCCCATGCGATCGCGAAGAACAAATTTCACAGACCCTCAAAAGACCCTATGTGATTGCAACCAAATCCACGCGATCGCAATTCAATAGGACCTTAACCCACTCGATCGCGAACCAACACACGCGATCGTGAAGAATAGTGGCCTCCTCCTTTGCGCGCCTCTCTATCCCTACGCGATCGCAAACAAGGCCACGCGTTCGCACTACTTAAGCCACTCGCCTTACACGATCACACCCTCACTCCTGGGATCGATGCACAAATTCCCTCTGGCCTCCTTTACCTTACTCTATCGCGGACAATCCCTCGCGATCGCGATGGACAAATTTCAATTGCATTGACACTAGAAAACCAACAATTTCTTCAAGTCCAAAAGTTCTCGTTTGAGCATCCGAAATACGCCCGAGGCCCTCGGGACCTCAACCAAACCTACCAACATATCCCATAACATCATTAAAACTTAGTCGAGCCTTCGAAACACCAAAAAAACATAAAACACCAAAAAAAACATAAAAACACCAAAATCACATCGAATTCAAGCCTATGAACTTTGAAATTTCTAGAATTTACCAAAGATGCCGAACTAACCAAAACACATCCGATTGACCTGAAATTTTGCAGACATATCCAAAATGACATTACAAACCTGTTCCAACTTCCAGAATTCCATTCCGACCCCGATAGCCTATTTTCCACTACTGACCGGAAATCACCAAAAACTAACTTTCGCCAATTCAAGCCTAATTCTACACCGGACATCACAAAAATATTCCGAACACTCTCCTAAGTCTCAAATCACCAAATGAAGCTATCTAAGCCGTAAAATCTGCATTCCGAGGTCGTTTACCAATAAGTCAACTCTCAATTGACTTTTTCAACTATAAAGCTATTTTTAGAGAGTAAGTGTCTCAATTCTCACTACAGCCATTCTGAACTCGAGCCAACCGAATCTAACGCATCATAAATAGTATAACCAACCTATGAAAAAGAAAAAGCAGTAATAAAAATGCTGATTCTATGTAACGACCGACCGGGTCGTTACATTCTCCCTCTCTTGTACAAACGTTCGTCCTAGAACAGGGCTAGAAACATACTTGGATTCTCATACAAGTAAGGACATCTGCTCTGCATCTCCCGCTCAGTCACCCAAGTAGCCTCCTCTACTGACTGACCTCTCCACTGTACCTTCACTGAAGCTATATCCTTGGACCTCAACTTTCTGACCTGACGATCCAAAATTGCTACTGGCTCTACCTCATATGACAATCGCCCTCAAGTTGAACTGTGTTGATGTCTAAAACATGAGATAGGTCAGCAACGTACTTCCGGAGCATCGACACATGAAATACCAGATGAACATTCGATAGGCTAGGTGGCAAGGCAAGTCTATGAGCCACCTATCCAATCTTCTCAAGTACCTCAAAAGGACCAATAAATCGAGAACTCAGCTTTCCCCTCTTTCCGAATCTCATAACACCCTTCATGGGTGATACCTTCAGTATTACCTTATCACCTTCCATAAAAGACACATCCCGGACCTTCCGGTCCACATAACTCTTCTGCCTAGACTACGCTGTGTGAAGTCGCTCCTGAATCAACTTCACCTTCTCCAACGCATCCTGAACCAAATATGTGCCTAATAGTCTATCCTCTCCGGGCTCGAACCAACCAACCGGAGATATACACCTCCTACCATATAAAGCCTCATACAGGACCATATGAATACTGGACGTGTAGCTATTATTATATGCAAACTTCGCAAGTGGTAGAAACTGATCCCACGAACCCCTGAAATCAATCACACAAGCACGCAACATGTCCTCCAAAATCTAAATAGTCCGCTCTGACTGCCCGTCGGTGTAAGGATGAAATGTTATGCTCAACTCTACTTGAGTACCCATACCTCTTTGTACGGCCGTCCAAAACTGAGATGTGAACTAAGTACCTCCGTCAGAAACGATAGAAACCGGAACTCCATGCAATCAGAAAATCTCCCTGATGTAGATACGCTAACCGCTCTGAAGTATAAGTAGTACTGACAGGAATAAAGTGCGCGGACTTGGTCCGCCGATCCACAATGACCCAAATCGCATCAAAACCCTTCGAAGTACGTGGAAGCCCAAATACAAAGTCCATACTGATCCGCTCCCACTTCCACTCCGGAATATCTAACCTCTGAAGTAATCCACCTAGTCTCTGGTGCTCATACTTGACCTACTGGCACTTGAGACACCGTGCTAGATACTCAACAGTATCTCTCTTCATCCGCCTCCACCAATACTGTTGTCTCAGATCCTGATTACATCTTCGCGACACCAGGATGAATGGAACACCGCCAGCTGTGGGCCTCTGCTAATATCAACTTTCGAAGCCCATCCACATTGGGCACGCAAATACAGCCCTGCATCCTCATAACTCTGTCATCACCAATAGTCACATCCCTCGAATCACCTCAACGGACCCTGCCCTGAAGAACTAACAAGTGCCAGTCATCATACTGGTGTGCTCTAATCTGATTATAAAGAGAAGACCGGGAAACCATGCTAGCTAATACCCACGGAGGCTCTGACAAATCCAATCTCACCAACTGACCCGCTAAAGCCTGAACATCAAGTGCTAAAGGTTGCTCTGCTGCTGAAAGACAAACTAGACTCCCCAAACTCTCGGCTCTGCGACTCAAAGCATCGGCCACTACATTGGCCTTTCCTGGATGATACAAAATAGTGAGGTCATAATCCTTGAGAAGCTCTAACCACCTCCTCTGACACAAATTCAAGTCCTTCTGCTTCAGCAGATACTGCAAACTACGATGATCAGTGAAAATCTCACACTGCACTCCATACAAATAATGCCGCAAAATCTTCAAGGCATGAACAATGGCAGCTAACTCAAGATCGTGCACTGGATAATTCTTCTCGTGCACCTTCAACTGTCTAGATGCGTAGGCATTCACCCTACCGTCTTGCATCAATACCGCTCCCAGACCAACTCTAGAAGCATCACAGTAGACTGTATAAGAACCCGAACCAGTAGGCAAAACCAATACCGTAGATGTGGTCAATACTGACTTGAGCTTCTAAAATCTTTCCTCACACTCTTCGGACCATCTGCATGCAGCACCCTTCTGGGTCAATCTACTGAAAGGTAAGGCAATAGAAGAGAATCCTTCCACAAAGCGACGGTAATATCCCGCCAAACCAAGGAAACTCCTAATCTCTGTAGCTGAGGACGGTCTGGGCCAACTTTGCACCGCCTCAATCTCCTTCGGATCAACCTGAATACCCTCACTGGACACCACGTTCCCCAAGAAAGCTACTAAAACAAGCCAAAACTCATACTTGGAGAATTTTGCATAAAGCTTATACTCCCTCAACCTCTGCAACACAACTCTCAAACGATGAGCATGCTCCTCCTAGCTACGAGAATATACCAGGATGTCATCAATGAACACAATGACAAAAGAATCAAGGTAAGGCTGAAACATGATGTTGATCAAATGCATGAATGCGGCTGGGGCATTGGTCAACCCAAATGACATAACCAGAAACTCATAATGACCATATCTGGTCCTTAAAGCAGTCTTCAGAATGTTAGAATCCTGAATCTTCAACTGATGATATCCAGATCTCAAATCAATCTTATAGAACACTCTAGCTCCCTGAAGCTAGTCAAACAAGTCATCAATACGGGGCAAAGGATATCGGTTCTTCACCATAACCTTATTCAGCTTCCTATAATCAATACACATGTGCATGGAGCCATCCTTTTTCTTCACAAACAACACCGGTGCACCCCAAGGTGATATGCTAGGCCGAATGAACCCCTTATCTAAGAAATCCTGAATCTGCTCTTTCAATTCTGCTTGTTCCATGCGATAAGGTGGAGTAGAGATAGGCTGAGTGCCTGGCACCAAGTCCATACTAAAATAAACATCCCTATCAGGTGGTATGCCTGGCAGGTCTGCAGGGAATATATTCGAAAAATCACGGACTACAGGAACAAAATCAACAGAAGGAGTCTCACTACTAACATCCCTCACAAAAGCAAGATAAGATTCATATCCTTTCTCAACCATACACTGATCCTTTAAGTAAGAAATCACTCTACGAGGCACATGCTCAATAGACCCTCACCACTAAACTCTCGGAACTCCTGACATAGCCAGGGTCACGGTCTTAGCATGACAATCAAGAATAACATGACATGGGGATAAAGAATCCATGCCTAGTATCACATAAAAATAAACCATACTGAGTAACAACAAGTCCACTCGGGTCTCCAGACCCCCAATAGATATCACACACGATCATTACATATGGTCCACAATAATAGTATCGCCCACCGGAGTCGAAACATAAACAGACATAACTAAAGACTCGCGGGGCATATTCAGAAAGTGGGCAAAATACGATGAAACATAAAAGTATGTGGAAACATGGTCAAATAAAGCCAAATCATCACTGTGACAGACTGAGATAGTACCTGTAATTACCGCATTGGAGGCCATAGCATCACGCCTAGCTGGGAGTTTGTAGATACGTGGTTGACCTCCACCTGCTCGACCTCCCCCTCTAGGGCGGCCTCTAGCTGCCTGACCACCACCTCTAGCTACCTGGGTAGGTGGTGAAGTGACTGGGGCTGAAGTCAAGGGTTGAACCCTCTGCTGAGATGAACTACCAGGACGACGAGGACACTACCTCCACCCATGTCCAAACTCTCCACACTCGAAGCAACTACCTGGAGCTGGAGATGGGGACTGAAGAGAACCCCTGCCACCATGATAACCACCGGATGAACCATGCATAGAAGAACCCTGAAAGGATGATGCTCTGGAGGAACTCTGAGCTGGAAGGGCACTAAAAGATGAATGTCCTGGATGAGAACTGTGGGGACCCTGCCCCGAAGATGCGCCACTATAAGCTGGGCGAGCTGGCTGAGGAGGTCTAAATGGACGACCTGTACTATGCTGAAACTGCCCTCTGGAAGGGCCACCGCTGAAACTACCTGATCCCCAAGGCCTCTTGGCCTCCCTCTCCTTGCGCTCCTGCCTGCGAACCGACTCAATATCCTGAGCAATGTCAACAACCTGCTCGAATGTAGCTCTCGACACTCTCTCCCTGGTCATCAAAATCTGAAGCTGATATGTGAGACTATCTAAAAACCTCCTGATCCACTCCCTATCAGTAGGGACTAACTCGGAAGCATTTCTAGCCAACTTAGAATACCACATCTCATACTGTGTGACTGACAACTCCCCCTGGTACAGTTCCTCAAACTGCCTATGCTGCTCCTCTCTATGGTACTAAGGAACATACTTCTCCAAAAAATCGTAGAGAACTACTGCCAGATGAGGAGTGCTGAACCAACCAGCCTATGCCTCTCAAATGCCTCACACCAATTGAAAGCAGCACCAGCAAACTGAAATGTAGCAAACGATACCCCACTGGTCTCCAGAATCCCAGCAGTACGGAGTATCCTCTGTAACTTATCCAGAAAACCTTGGGCGTCCTTACCCTCTGTGCCACTAAAAGTCGGAGGCTGAAGTCTACTGAACCTCTCCAGCCTACGTTGTTCATCCTCGTGCATAGTTGGGACTATGTGGTCCTAAACTGGAGCAACCGGCTAGGTTGGGACTACCCCCGGTGCCTAAATACCCTGTACAACCTCCTGCTCAGGTGTCCGGGCAACTGGAGTCTGAATGCCTCCCCTGGCCTGAGCTGCAGTGGCAGTAGTAGACATAGCAACTGCCTGAGCCAAACGGGTACACACCGTCAATATTTGATCCAAGGTCTCCTGAAGACTCGGAATAACAATAGGCATTGTCGGTGCCTGAGCCTGTCCCCCTGGAGCACCCTCGGTAGGAACCTAATCCTGAATGATAGGGGGATCCTGTGGTAGTGTCCCGGCTGCTACACGGGCTGGTCCCCTAACTCCACCACGACCTCGACCCCATGTTGGTCTGGCTGGTGCCAGATCATCCTGATCGGTAGCGCGTGTCCTCACCATCTGTGAGAGAATGAAACAATAGTAGTTTAGATTTGCATGAACCAATAGAATGGCACGTAAGATTTCAAGAAAATGAGGTTTTTCCTAAGAGTTCTACAGCCTCTCGAAGATAAGTACAGACGTCTCTGTACCGATCCACGAGACTCTACTGAACCTGCTCATGATCTTTGAATCCTGTGTAACCTAGGGCTCTGATACCAACTTGTCACGGCCCCAAAAACTAATAGGTCGTGATGGCGCCTATTGTGGAACTAGGCTATCAAACCAACACATAACTACACATTTATTATAATAAATTTTCTCAAATCATTAATAACCAGCATAATAAGTATAAAAATTTCTCTAAGTCTTTAAGAAAGAATAACATAACCTGACAGTCTAAATAAATCCCCCAGAACTCGAGTAAACTGATCACGAGCATCTAAGAATAAAACTAACTCTGCTAATGTCATAACTAATGTCTAGGATTAAAATAGTAATACTAATAAAGGAAGGGAAATGGAGAAGTTGTGGACGCTAGATAGCTACCTCGAAATCCCAAACACTGATGACAATGAACTCGGATGACAACTGCTCTAAACCAGTACCTGGATCGCCACACAGGGGTGCATGGAGTAATGATGAGTACGCCAACTCAGTATTAATGAAAATAAATCACAGTCTGAGAATAATAAACACACAGCACATAACACAAATCCACAAAACAGTAAAATACCAAGTCTCAATAAAGTGTACATAAGTTCGAAAATAAGTTTCCATAAAATCCTTTGAAGCAAGTATATTTTCCAATATTTCTCAGTAAAACTCTCAGTAATATCAGTTTGGAAAGTGAAGTGAATCCTAATCAAAACTCAGTAAAATATCATCATAAAACTGCCCCACGAGCCATAATCATCACTCATAAACATTCCCTCATCAACTCACCATCACTCAGTATCAGCCCCGAGGGCAACCTCACTGTCACTCATGCCTCCCAATCACTCATCACTCGGCACTCGGCACTCGGCACTCGCACTCAGTAGGTATCAGCACTCACTGGGGGTGTGTACAGACTCCGGAGGAGCTCCTACAACCCAAGCACTATAAACAAGTCAAATAATGGCATCAATCACTCTCAGGCACTCAGCCTCTCCCAAATCATAACATCCTCACAATATTGTCCCTCGGTCTCACTCAGCCAGGCACTCTCAACATGCCACTCAGGCCATAAATAAACGGGGTTCTTGACCCAAAATATGTGTTTCATTTCAAGAAATAGTAATACCAACAAATAGGAGTGTCAACAATTCCAGAAGAAAGACTGAGTGTAAAATCATAGTTTCTAAGTGAGGAATATCAGTAAAATAGCCCCCAAGGGGTTAAAATTGATCGGCACTAGGACCCAAACATGGCTTACAGGCCCAAAAATATCAAAACAAAGTAATATGATAAATCATATGCTTTAAAAGTAGTTTCGCAACTCAGTAATTTCCTAAAAGGAACATATTTCCAAATTTCCAATTCGTGCACGCCCCACACTCGTCATCCAGTGTGTGCATCACTCCAAAACCGTAAATGGATGTAAAGTCCGGGGTTTCATACCCTCAGGACACGATTTAAATACATTACTTACCTCAAACTGACCCTAAAAGCTACTTTGCAACACACTTGGCTCTCAAATCAACTTCTGAGTGCTCCAAATCTATAAAGATCAGATTTTTCTCATCAAATTATGCTAAGGGGATGAATTCCAATAGAAAAAAATATCAATTTTAGCACAAAACCGAAATTAGCCAAAACTCGACCCCCGGGCCCGCATCACGAAATTTGATAAAATTTATATCAAAATGTTCTTCATCATCTCATGATTCCGTACATATAAAGAACTCAAAAATCGGAGTTCGTTTGGCCCCTCAAATCATCCCTAAAAGGTCTCATAATCTCAAACCCTAACTTCAACTTTTCTACTGATTTTCATAAATTAAACATTTTTAATTTGGTCCTTAATCACATAATCAAGTTTTAGGTCCAAAACCCTTACTTCAATGAAGAACAATGGTTTTCTCTCATCAAAATTGTCTGAAAAGCTCTCTTCCCGTTTAAAAATGGTGGAAAAGTTGGTTATGGTCGCGTAGGGTTTATTTAAATACTGCCCAGGTCTTTCTTCACTGCGATCGCGGGAGTTCCCACGCGATCGCGAAGAACAAATTCCACATACCCTCAAAAGACCCTATGTGATCGCAACATAAGCCATGCAATCGCGATTCTATAGGACCTCAACCCACGCGATCGCGAACCAACACATGCGATCGCGGAGAACACTGGCCTCCTCCTTCACGCGCCTCTCTATCCCTACGCGCTCATGAACAAGGCCATGCGATCGCACTGCTTAAGCCACTTGCCTTACGTGATCGCTACCTCATCACTCCTACGATCGCAATGCATAAATTACCCTTGGCCTTCTTTAACCTTACGCGATCGCGGACAATCCCTCGCGATCGCGATGAACTAATTTCTGCTACACTAGCACCAGAAAACCAGCATTTTCTTCAAGTCCAAAAGTGCTCATTTGAGCATCCGAAATACACCCGAGGCCCTCGGGACCTCAACCAAACCTACCAACATATCCCATAACATCATACAAACTTAGTCGATCCTTCGAAACACCGAAAACACCAAAATCACATCGAATTCAAGCCTATGAACTTTGAAATTTCTAGAATTCACCAAAGATGCCGAACTAACCAAAACACATCCGATTGACCTAAAATTTTGCAGACATATCCAAAATGACATTACAATCCTGTTCCAACTTCCAGAATTCCATTCCGACCCCGATAGCCTATTTTCCATTGCCGACCGCGAACCACCAAAAACTAACTTTCGCCAATTCAAGTCTAATTCTACACAGGACATCACAAAATTATTCTGAACACACTCCTAAGTCCCAAATCACCTAACGAAGCTATCCGAACCATAAAATATGCATTCCAAGTTCGTTTACCAATAAGTCAACTCTCAGTTGATTTTTCCAACTATAAAGCTATTTTTAGAAACTAAGTGTCTCAATTCTCACTACAACCATTCTGAACCCGAGCCAACCGACTCTAACGCATCATAAACAGCATAACTAAATGACCGGGTAATTACAATACGGCTGCTGATCGGTGGAAGAAGCGGTACGTGTTCTCTCCATCTGCGAGAGAATAATAATAGGAGAATTCAATCAGTATTGAGATAACAAAGTCGCATGATATAGTCTAATAAAAGTGAAATTTGTTCCTAAACTTCCTAGCCCCTGGAGAGATAAGTACAGACGTCTTCGTACCGATCCCCCAGACGTCCGTGAATTGTGAGACGTAAGAAACCTAGTACTCTGATACCAACTTGTCACGACCCGAACTCCCACCGTCAGGACCGTGATGGCTCCTAACATTAAACTCGCTAGGCAAGCCAACATTAGAGATTCACAACACAAATTCTTAAAACTTTCAGAGAATCACTACAATTCAACACATGATAAATTAATAAGGGAATGAAAATTCATAACAAAATCCGTGCATATGATATGTATATATCTATCTACCCATGATCTGGATTCATAACTGTTTATGAACCAAAGAAAAATAGTAAAATGATCAGATAGAAGGGGACTCCAAGAATTTGCGGACGTCGACAGATATACCTTGGGTCTCCGGGTAAAGAAGTCAATAGCAATCTCGAAATCAGCTATGATCAACACCGTGATCTGCACAGAAAGTGCAGAGTGTAACATCAGTACAATCAACCCCATGTACTGGTAAGTGTCGAGCCTAACCTCAACTAAGTTGTGACGAGGCTAGGACAAGACACCCACAAATAACCTATGCGGTGTAATTATACATGGATCAACAACAGTAATACATAAATAAAGCAGATAATAATGGGAAGGGGACATGGTGGGGGGTTTACGATATAAGGAATAAGAAAAAGGGATAAGACAAAATCAATCAATATGCCCTAAACGAAATAAACAAATAAAAATAGTAAAGGAAATTTGCACGTCATCATCCTTCGTGCTTTTACTCTCAATCTCACCATATGAAATGATAAAACGGCACGACATCGGCCTTCGTGCATCAACCCTCTCATAATATAACACGTCATCACCCTTAGTGTATTATCACTCACAAGACATAGAACGACATCACCCTTCGTGCATTATCACTCACAAGGCACGACACAACATCACCCTTCGTGCATTAACCCTCTCATAATATAACACGTCATCACCCTTAGTGCATTATCACTCACAAGACATGGAACGACATCACCCTTTGTGCATTATCACTCACAAGGCATGGCACGACATCACCCTTCGTGCATTAGCACTCACTCACAAACATTGCACGGCATCACCCTTCGTGCTTTACACTCTTCCTCACCAAAACAAAGATCAATAGCAACAGTGAGACAGAGACATCATCAATCAGTCTTACTTCAATATTCAATACCACAATACCAATCTCAACCTTGAGGCAATACTCAACACTTACCAATTTGAGTAAAAACAATATGAGAGTAGCCCATCATAACAATCGGCTAAGCTAAGCATGAACAAATTAATTAAAGGCTTCAACAGTTACAAAAATAGTATTCACTCGCATGCTATGTATCGACATCAACACATAGTTTCTCATCACCTCACCTATATATTTTACTTAGTAACTAAACATGTAGCATAATTAATACCTAATCCATCAAGCCAAAGTTATACATGACACTTACGTCGATCTGCAAGCCACTTACTGCTCAAGTACCGCTTTTCCTCTAGAATTCACCTGCAACCCCCTCGTATCTAATCATAATTAGCTTAATAACATCAATTATCGCTGAAGAAATATATTTCAATACAAAATTATAGAACTCCAGAATTTTGCCCCAAGAAGTCAAAAACCGACCCCGGGCCCGCTTGGTCAAAACTCGAGATTCGGAGCAAAGTCCTTTTACCCATTTACCCCCGAGCCCGAATATGTAGTTACTTCCGGAATCCGACCTCAAATCGAGGTCTAAATCTCCAAATTTGCAAAATCTCCAATTCTCCCAAAACCCCTAATTTCTACCCATAAAGAACAAGATTTAGGGCTATGATATGAATGAGTGATAATGAAAATTGAAGAAAACAAGTAAGAAGTGCAAACCTATGATTTGGTGTTGAATTTCCTCTTCAAGAATCTCCCTAGATCGAGTTCTAGTTATGAAAAATTAAATTTGGGACTAAGTCCCTTTTTTGTTCTGTTTTGTTGAAAATCATTGGACACGTCTTCATCGCGTTCACGAGAGACATGTCGCGATCGCGATGTACAGCATCTAGAAAGCCTTCACGTTCTCGAAGAGTAGCACGCGTTTTCATAGGTTTGTCCCCCCTGACCTTCGCGTTCGCGAGCCTAGGCCAGCGTTCGCGTAGAACAACTCGAAGAACTCTCAGCCCTCCTCCAATACACAACGCATTCGCGTCTAGACGGTCGCGTTCGCGCAGAGCGAACCCCACAATGCTCTGCGTTCGCGACCAAGGCCACGCGTTCGCGTAGAAGAAATCCACCCCAATCCAGCATACACTCCGCGATCGCGAAGCACAAAATGCCTGTGCACTAGAAACTGCCGAAACACCGGAATATTCTAAGTCTCAAACTACCCGTGGTCTATCCAAAACTCACCCAAGCCCTTGGGGCTCCAAACCAAACATGCACACAAGCCTAAAGATATCATACGAACTTGCTCATGCGCTCAAATCGCTAAAATAACATCTAGAACTATGAATTTCTCAAGAACACTTTAAAATTTCTATTTTCTCAACCTAAGGTCCGAATCATGTCAAATCAGTTATGTTTCTCATCATATTTCACATATAAGGTATAAATATCATAACAGACCTGTACCGGGCTCCGGAACCAAAATACGCACCCGATACCAACAAGATCAAACATTAAGAAAATTCTTTAAAATCAGTAATTTTTAGTCTTTAAATTTTAGTAAAAATTTTATTTATAGAGCTAGGGACCCCGGAATTCGATTCCGGGCATACGCCCAGGTCCCATATTTTACTACGGACCTACTGGCACAGTCAAAACACGGGTCCTGGTCCATTTACTCAAAACATTGACCGAAGTCAACTAGAAATCATTTTTAAAGCCAAATATCATTGTTTCTTTAATTTGTCACATAAAAGATTTTCGGAAACATACCCATACTACCTACGCAGATCGAGGAGCATAAAACTGATATTTTTAAGGCTAACAAGCGCAAAATTGATATTTAAAACATAAGATGACCTTTTAGGTCATCACATGACCGCACGAAAGATAAACATTATTTTTATGTAGGGGTGTTTATAAAAATCCGAAAAACCGAAGAAAACCGAAAACTGAACCAAATCGACCAAAAAACCAATACATTTAGGTTGGGTTTTGAATTTTAAAAACCAATTAAATTTTGTTTAGATTTGGTTTAAATAAAAAAATAACTGAAAATAAAATATAACCAAACTGACTATAGAAGTAGATATTTAAATTTATTATTACACCTATATATATATATATATATATATATGTTTATTTTTATATAATGTTTCTAAAATTTTGTAGTATATTGATGTGTGGCTATAATTCATTGTTTAACACATTATGTGCCTTACATTTTATGTGCGTTAATGATAAAAATACACTTCGTATATGCATAATGGAGTCTATTTCATGTGTAGGTGAATTGGAGATGGAAGCCGAGCTAAATGGATGCATAAACGTCAAAAATACGCTCAAGAGTCAAAAAAGGAGTGAACCCAGATATAGCTGGGCGTTTGAGCTGTTAGCCGGGCGTTTGGGCTGTAAAGCTTAGTAGGACCAGGCGTTTGGGGGGCGTTTGAGGCCTAAAGCCAGGCCTGGCCAGGCGTTAGCCAGGCGTTTGGCCTGTAATGCCTGGTCCCTGGTCCGGCCCAGTCCGAGTTTTGAAGATTTTAAGTGTTTCCCGGTTTGACTAGAAGTATCCTACACGTTTAGGATTTGTCCCAAAACATATAAATAGACCCAAAAACATAACTTTGAAGAGAGATGCCATTGGAGACAAGAGAAGCATGTGGAATACTACTCAGCAAGGCAAAACAATGATTTTTACATCCTTTATTCATTACTCTGTAATTTATTTATGCAAGTTATTTTGGAGTTGATTATTATGAGCATGAGTAGCTAATTTACTTAATCTAGGGTTTTGGTGGAACCCGTTGGGGGATGAACTTATTGTGATATTAATATAGTTTGGTTGGTTGTTAATCTCTATTTGTTCAACTACGTTCTTGTTGTAGTTAATTGAAAGGATCCTCAATTAGCAATTCCTATTTGTTATGTATCTACTTGAGATAGAGTGCATATTTAGGTAGTTGTTTGAACAACATCACTCCCGGAGTATAGACGAAAGTCATAACAGAGGGTTTAGAAGTTGGATTAGAAATAATGATACTTCGGGTGCAATCTAAAGTGAACTGTAATGTAATCTAGCTAGCGTAACTTGAGAGAGTGTGTCTATTAAATTATCATAATTAGTTAAGAGAGATTTATGGTAGCTAGAGTGTTCATAATTGATAGAGACAACTAATCAAACTATAGGAAGTGTCCAAGAAAGAAGTTCACCGACGGGGGAAACCATAACCTTAGACCTTTATTATAATTGTTTACACCATATTGTGAGTTAATTTTTAGTTTATTAATTTTTTCAGTAGAAATAGAAAAAACACTACCAATTGATATTCAAAAGTCTTGAGAAAATTGGTTAAGTAGAAGTTGCGTATTCTGAAGGCTTGATTGATACGTAAATTTCCTGTGGGATCGAGTCTGGGCGTATTACCCCGGATTATATTTGCGCCCGTTTAGCATTTCTATAAGTCATAGTTGAGTGTGATCAAATTTTGGCGCTGTTGCCGGGGAATTTACGGTGTTATGAATTGGAGTTGGAAGAAATAGAAAATTCTGAAAAATAGTCAATTTTCTTCAATTGTCATTTATACATTGAAAGTTTAACGTTTGCTAACGTTGTTGTACAGGTTCATGCCTAGAGACTCATCGAGAACTGGTGAAGTAATTGAAGCCTTAACAGACCCCGAGAAAGTTTTCAAGGCCCTAAACCGGGTCAACCGAAAAAATAAACAACAACCATCAATTGAACAACTTAAACCCGACATGGAAGACCCAAACAACAGGAACATCAATAGGGATGATGTGTTAGACCCAGTCGCTCAAATAGGGGCAGAGGCTCCTTTATATGACTGGGCACAACCCACGGCAGAGAATACATGCTGAGTCCTTCTAGATTACAAATAATATGCTGCACTTTTTGCAGAAAAAGGGACTATTCTCAGGGTCATACATCAAAGACCCCCAGCAGCATTTGAAGAACTTCCTGTCAATTTGCAAAACACAGAGGCAGACAAACGTCACTCAGGAGGCAATAAAACTGTTGTTGTTTCCGTTATCAGTGACTGGAGCAGCCCAGACTTGGATAAACTCACTCCCCATCAATTCCATTACCACATGGGAGGAGTTAGTTAATCAGTTCGTGAACAAGTTTCATCCACTAAACGAGGCTGCTCAACAAATTGATGAAATCTTGAGCTTCAGACAGAAACCAGTTGAAACATTGCAGGAGACATGTGAACGATTTAAAGGAATGCTGGTTATCTGTCCACACCATGGTATTCCGGAGCAGATGTTGGGGTAGCATTTTTATATGGGTATGGCTGATACTGTTAAGGCAAATGTTGATGCTTCAGCTGGTGGACCATTCTTGAGCAAAACGTGGAGAGAAGGTCAGATCTTGCTTGATAAAATGGCACAGAATTCAGGATGGACAACAAGGAATGCACCCATTACTCATGTAGTTCACTCAGTGCCACTCGATCTATCCAATACTATTGCAGAGAACGTGGCCACCTTGATAACACAAATGAGCATACTAACAAAGAAGGTGGACGAATCAGGGCAAAATAAGCAGGTACACATCGTAGATACAACCAATGGGGGCCTATGCACATCTTGCATTAGTCAACCATTTGGTAACTAGTGGAATGCAGAATATGATCACCCTCCTTATCTAGAAAACATGAATTATGTGTCAAATTATGGAAGCCAGAGACAAGGGGGCAGAACTGGGGTCATCAAGTTCAACCGTATTGACCACCTCACCAATAGTAGAACAGTGGAAACATGGGTGTCATGAGACCACAAGGTAATGCAACACCATATTAGAGGCCACAAGGTTATAACCATCAGAATCAACAACGAGCATACTACCCTCCTTAACATCAACAGGGGGGAAGGCAAGAAGATGGGTTCTCCAGGTTAGAAGCTATGATGCAGCAGTTTATTGGGTCAAATGCTAAGATCAGCGAAAGAGTAGATTCCCATGACTCAGCCATTAAAAATATCGAGGTGCAGCTGGGGCATATTTCAAATGCAGTTAACAATCGTCCTCAAGGACTAGGGCCCATAGCAGTTAATGGCAGTGAGTCTCCGAAATGGCAGATACCTGGACCTGGAACAAGAGATGAGGCATGAAATTAGACAGACAGATACATTGGTGCAGGTGCCTATTGAAATTGATGACTCAACTCCTTTGACCAATGGCACAGTGCAGCCAGCTGAAGGAGAATCTAATAAGTAAGGTGAAATTGAGAAAGAACTTGAGGAAATCACAGAGCCAGCAGTTGAAGTGGTGGTGGAAAAGTAAAAAGAAGAGATAATAGGAAAGAAGAGATCACCAGCTCCATTCCCTCAAAGGCTGGCAAAATATCAGAAGGATGAGCAGTATAAGAAATTCTGGGACATGCTAAAGCAAATACAAGTAAATATCCCATTGATTGATGCATTGAAGGAAATTCCTGGCTATGCTAAAATGTTGATGTCCAGAAAATTTGACTTCCAAGATCTGGCTACAGTCACCATTACTCAGACTTGTAGTGCGGTGGTGATGCGTCCTATTGCTGAAAAATTTTCTGACCCAGGGAGTTTTACAATTCCTTGTACCATTGGCAACTTAGCTTTCGTCAAAGCTCTATGTGAATTGGGGGCCAACATTAATTTGATGCCGCTGGCCATATATAAAAGACTGGGGATTGGTAGAGCCAGGCCCACCTCCATGCTGCTGCAACTTGCTGATAGGACGGTGAAGAGACCGTCGGGTATTCTAGACGATGTGTTAATGAAAGTGGGGAAATTTGTGTTCCCTGCTGACTTTGTGATCCTAGACTACTGGGTAGATGAGGAAATTCCCATAATCTTGGGAAGGCCATTTCTGGCCACAGTCAGAGCCCTCATCGATTGTGAGACTGGTGAGCTTAAGATGAGGCTTAATGATGAAGAAATCACGTTCAACGTGCAGAAGTCTATGAGGAGACCAAGTGAGTTCGCCAACTTCTCTCTTATTGATGTTGTGAACGTGATCCTGGAAGAAGATGATGCGTCCCTAACTGTTGAGGACCCTTTGGCTGCATGTTTGATGAACTTAGATGATATGAACGGTGATGAGCTAGCATAATGGGTATTAGCATTGGAAGGAAAAGGGACATGGTCGAGGGCTCTCGAAATTGAACCATTACATTTGGATAAGAGAGAACGCCCACCAGCCAAGCCCTCAGTTGAAGTACCACCCAAGTTAGAGTTGAAGCCTTTACGAGCGCACCTCAGGTATGCATTTCTTGGACCTAACTCTACATTACGTGTTATTATCATCTGGGTTGTTAGATGTGCATGAACAAAAGTTGTTACAGGTACTTTCTGAATGCAAGACAGCCATTGGTTGGACGATGGCAGATATCAAAGGGATCAACCCAGCCTATTGCATGCACAAGATTCTCCTGGAAGAGGGACACAGACCTTCTAGGGAACATCAAAGGCAGTTGAACCCAAATATGAAGGAAGTGGTGATGAAAGAAGTTATAAAGTGGTTAGATGCGGGAATCATCTTCCCCATCTCTGATAGCAGCTGTGTTAGCCCAGTACAGTGTGTACCAAAGAAGGGTGGTATGACAGTGGTAAGGAATGATAAAAACGAGCTAATATCCACTAGAACCTTCACGGGTTGGATAATATGCATGGATTACAGAAAGTTGAACCTAGCCACCCGCAAAGACCACTTCCCACTTCCCTTCATTGATCAGATGGTCGACCGGCTAGTAGGGAGGTCTCATTTTTGTTTCCTTGATGGGTATTCGGGGTACAACCAGATTTCTATTGACCCGGAGGATAGGGAAAATGCCTCCTTCACATGCCCTTATGGGGTATTTTCCTTCAGGAGGATGCCATTTGGCCTCTACAATGCACCTGCAACATTCCAACGGTGCATGATGGCCATTTTCACAGACATGGTGGAGGATATTATGGAGGTCTTCATGGATGATTTCTCAGTGGTGGGAAATTCATTTGATGAATGCCTAGCAAATTTAAACTGTGTACTAAAGAGGTGCATCGAGACAAACCTAGTGCTGAATTGGGACAAGTGCCACTTCATGGTATAAGAAGGAATCGTCTTTGGACACTTGGTTTCGAGTAAAGGTATTCAGGTGGACAGAGCCAAGGTAGAAGTGATTGAAAAACTCCCTCCACCCACGTCATTCAAAGCTATTTGTATCTTCCTGGGACATGTCGGATTCTACCGGCGATTCATCAAGGATTTCTCAAAAATTGCCAAACCTCTCAGTAAGTTACTAGAAAAAGATAACCCATTTGTATTTTCTGATGACTGCAGGGTAGATTTTGAGGAGCTAAAGAAGTGGTTAGTCATTGCACCAATTATAGTTTCCCCCGATTGGGAGCAACCGTTCGAACTCATGTGTGACGCTAATGACTATGCTGTGGGAGCTGTGTTGGGCCAGCGAAGAGATAAGATAATGCTCCCAATTTACTACGAAAGTAGGAAGTTGAGTGGAGATCAGCTGAATTACACGGTGACAGAAAAAGAAATGTTAGTTGTAGTGTTTGCATTTGACAAGTTCAGGTCTTACCCGAACGGGTCGAAAGTGATCGTGTACACTGATCACGCAGCCGTTCGGTACTTGGTCAAGAAAAGAGAGTCTAAGATGTGCCTAATTCGTTGGGTGCTGCTTTTGCAAGAGTTTGACTTGGAGATTAGTGACCATAAGGGAACGGAGAACCAAGTCGCTGATCATTTATCACACCTTGAAGGTGCTGAAAAGGCACCTGAGGCTGAGGATATTCTGGAAACCTTTCCAGATGAGCAGCTGCTGGCCACAAGTATGGAAGAGGTGCCATGGTACGCAGATATTGCTAATTACCTGGCATGCGGCATCGACCCATATGAGCTCTCCTCTATGCAAAAGAAAAGATTTTACCGTGATAGCTGTAATTACTATTGGGATGAACCTCATTTGTTTAAAATTTGCATTGATAATATGATCTGGAGGTGCGTCCCCGAGATAGAACAATTTGCTATTTTGCAGGCTTGTCACGCAGCTCTCTATGGAGGACATTTCGTAGGAGTCCGAACAACAGCTAAAGTGTTGGAGGCCAGGTTTTATTGGCCCACTGTATTCAGAGATGCTCATCAATGGGTGAGGGGCTGTAATGAATGCCAAAGGACAGGGAACATATCTCGTCGTCATGAGATGCCCATGAATCCAATACAAAAGGTAGAAATGTTCGATGTTTGGGGGATAGATTTCATGGGCCCCTTTGTCAACTCGTACGGCAATAAGTACATACTTGTTGCTGTAGATTACATGTCCAAATGGGTAGAAACTGCAGCGTTCCCCACCAATGATGCACGAGTAGTAGTGGGGTTCTTGAAGAAGAATATATTCACCCGTTTTTGGGACCCCAAGGGCCATTATTAGTGACGGAGGCACTCATTTATGTAATCGTGTCTTCGAAAAGTTGCTTGCTAAATATGACGTGCGTGACAAGGTAGCAACCCCGTATCACCCTCAAACTAGCGGGCAGGTTGAGGTCTCCAACCGTGAAATAAAGAGTGTGCTGACCAAAACAGTTAACGCAACAAGAATTGATTGGGCAAAGAAACTTGATGACGCACGTTGGGCCTATAGAACCGCATTCAATACACCAATCGATATGTCTCCTTACAAGTTGGTATTTGGTAAGGCCTGTCACCTGTCCGTGGAATTAGAACATCGAGATTGGTGGGCATTAAAGCAGTTGAACCTGGATCTCGATACTGTTGGAGAAAATCGAGTCACAGAGTTACAGGAATTGGAAGAGTTCAGAGGACAAGCATTTGAAAGCCCTAGGTTGTATAAGGAAAGAATGAAGAGATTACATGATAAAAACATTGTGGATCGAGATTTCAGACCAGGGGACAAGGTATTGCTTTATAATTCAAGATTAAGACCGTCCCCGGGTAAGCTCAAGTCCCGATGGTCTGGCCCTTTTAAGGTGGTCAACCTATTTTCTTCTGGTGCAGTGGAAATTACTGCTGAGGATGGGTCTAACTCCTTCAAGGTCAATGGACAACGATTAAAAAGGTATGTGAGAATGAATGAAGCCAGTGAGCTGGCTATTGTGCATCTGGTTGAACCTAAAAGGCTGAACGATCCTTAAATTGCGCCCATTTGTGTCGTGTCGCGATGTTAAATCAGGCGCTTCATAGGAGGCAAACTATTGACTTGTTGTAATTGTCGTGCCATGACATTAACTAAGACGCTTGTTGGGAGTCAACCCAATGCGTAGTTAAATCTTAGCATGGCTAGAAGTATTTCGTGTATTTATAGGTACTAATGAGCTTGCAAGTGCATTCGGGTGAAAGGAGCAGTGTTTTAGCATGACTTTCAAGTAGGGACAAAGCCGGGGTCAAGCAGGCTTTAGGCCTCAAACGCCCAGCAAAAGCAAGAAGACCCCAGGCGTTAAGCCCGAAACGCTTGGCTAACGCCAGGGGGCATCAGGCGTTAAGCCTCAAATGCCTGGCTAACGCCAGGAGGGTCTGGGCGTTTCACCTCTAGAGCCTGGCTAACGCCAGGGTGCCCGGGATTTATACCTAAACGCACACCAAATGCCAAGTAAGTCCCATCTTCTTATTTTTACAGCTCCCAATCCTCTTTCAAGCAAGTTTCTACTCCGAAGCACACAACCAACACATATTTACTCCCATACCCACACAAAAACACATAGATTAACACACAAATCTTCACTGCAACTGATGCGTGGCTAGAATTCATGGTTTTAAGCATTATATACCTTACATTTTGTGTGCGTTAATGATAAAAATACACGTTATATGTGCATAATGGAGTCTATTTCATGTGTAGGTTAATTGGAGATGGAAGCCAAGATAAATGCATACATAAATGTCAAAAATATGCTCAAGAGTTGAAAAGGAAGCACCCGGGCATTAGCAGGGTGTTTGGGCCCTAAAGCCAGGCTGACCCTGGGGTTAGTAGGGCGTTTGGCCCCTAACGCCAGGCCTGCCTAAGACTTAAGGGGGCGTTGGGGCTTAACGCCTGGGTCCCTGTCCGGTCAATTCCGAGTTTTGATGGTTTTAAGTGTTTCCCGATTTGAATATAAGTCTCCTACACTGTTAGGGTTTGTTCCAAACTTATAAATAGACCCAAAAACACAACTTTGAGGGGATTTGATTCACGGATATTCACTTGAGGGGATTTGATTCACGGATATTCACGTGAGGGGATTTGATTCACGGATATTCACATGAGGAGATTTGATGTGGAGGAACACACACCACGCTCGAAGGAGGCCTCTGCCTAGTTTTTCTTCTCTTCCTTTAATTTCATAGTTAATTGGTTCTAGAGTTCTTGGGTGCTACATGAACGTTGTAGTTTGGAGCTTGAATTATTCTTATTATTTTATCATATTGGTATATTTATTCAATCTTGCACTTAATTATTTGAATGCTTGATCACCAATTGAATACTATCTACGAATCTGGGATTGAACTCGGGAGAGGGAATTCTAGATTGCATATATGATTGGGTAGAGCAAGATCTTAACCCTTCAGGGGAGCGGATTTGCGGTTAGGATAGGAATATACCTAATCCCCTTGCTTGGTTATTATACGGAAATTGTCAATGCGTTCTTGTTAATCCTAATTTCATAGGAATATAGGTGTTAGGTTAGCTTGAATAGACGAGTTGTACTTCAGGAGAAGGATACGAGCAATATTGACCTCGTCAATCAATAAACCAGATAAATTAATTAGACGATTTAAGTGGAAAACTCAACAGGATTGCTAGCTAACCCATAGCTCTAGAATATCGGATCGCGTTGAATTCGTATCTAAAATCTCACCAATTATTTCCTTAAGTTCATAATTTACTATTCTAGATTAATTTTAGTTAAATATTCATACTTTAATATTCGCTTGAATAGATTAATTGTTTGGATTTAATTTAGTTGATAGTTTATTACAAGTCTTTGCGGGTACGATATCTGGACATACAATCCTATATTACTTGTCTACCACGTATACTTGCGTGTGCGTTTGGAGCCAACAATTTTTTTGTGCCGTTTCAGGGGACTTAGAAATTAACTATTTTACTAGATTGAATTTTTACTTTTGTCTATTTAAGTTTTTAATTTTTTTAATTTTTTTAGTCGTTTCTTAATTTAATATTTTATTATCTTTCTTGACATGGCATCTTGGAATGATTATTGGTCGAATAGTGGTTACTCTTATTATGACGATCCTTGTCCATATTGTGGAGGACCACACATGTGACAATATTGTCCATCTCAATCTAATGTGTGGAATTTTTGTAATGTGTGTGGTTGTCAAGGTGGCCATTGGGATGGTTGTCCTAATTCTTATTATCCTTCTCAGAGCTTTTATTGTAATGTTTCTAATAATGTTAATGAGTTTGATAGGAGCAAGGAAGTGGAGGATATGGAAAGCGTGGCTCGTATTATGGACTTGATGAGACAAGCAGCGGAGCAACAGAACATGATAGCCGAGCAACAAGTTCTTGACGCCTTAGCTATCAAAAGACTCCAGGCTAGAGTGGATGAATTAATGGCCAATTTCCAAGAAGAACCTCAACTCGACGAAGAGAGCGAGTTCCCACCAGAAGATAATTTTGAAGAAGCAGATATAATGAGCCAATCTTGGCTAGAGGAACAAGCTAAAATAATAAAATTTCATGAGTTTCTTCGTGATGGTCTTTCAAATATGACAGAGGAACTGATAGAAGGAAGAACTGAGCTCAGACAAGAGATAGACCAATTTGGATCAGATATCCATGACCTGCAGGCTCAATTGAATAAAAAGGCTGAGGTGTCTGATGCCCTACCATCAATAGTTGTGGATACTGGCCAGCNTGAGCCAATCTTGGCTAGAGGAACAAGCTCAACTAATAAAATCTCATGAACTTCTTCGTGATGGTCTTTCAAATATGACAGAGGAACTGATAGAAGGAAGAACTGAGCTCAGACAAGAGATAGACCAATTTGGATCAGATATCCATGACCTGCAGGCTCAATTGAATAAAAAGGCTGAGGTGTCTGATGCCCTACCATCAATATTTGTGGATACTGGCCAGCTTGTGGAGCAGAAAGAGGAAATCCAAATATTCGGCCAAATTATTAATGATGTCAAGGTTGATGAGGAGTATAAAATAGAGGATGTCAAAAATAATGCAGTTTTTGAGTTGGAGCGTATTAGACCTCATTCTAAACACTTTTCAACATTGTGTGTGGTTGGTGACATGGGAATTGATCCACTCAGGCATATAGAGGAGTCAATGGATGAGGAACAAAGTGTTCATATTCTGAAATTTGTGATGCCAAGGAGACAAAATGACATCCCTCACCTAAGGGCCAAGAGGTGCAAGATGCGATACCTATTGTTTGGTTCCTTTATTTTTACACCACCACCCCATGAACGTGACAGAAAAATTGATGCGAAATTGGGGATGCAATTCATATCCTCAAACTGGAAGGAAAAGTGGTGAAGTAGTAGAGTCGTGCCACGACTATAAATAAAACGCTTGTTGGGAGGCAACCCAGCCTGTATATCTTTTCATTATTTTTTAGTGTTAGTTTTTTGTTGTTTTTATTTTTTGCAGAGTAGCGGAAGTCTGAGTACCCAAAAGTTGAAGCTGAGGGGCATGTATGAGCTTAAGTATGTGGTCATCCCGACTCTAAAGATTGAGAATCATGTCTGGGCTATGCCCGAGGGGGTCTCAGGGAGTATTTCTCACCCTTGTTTTAATATTTTTCTTTGCGATCATGCATCGAGGACTATGCATAACATAAATGTGGGGTGGGGAAACTACTTTCGAAGGTGTAATTGTATAATTATTGTTTTTTTATAAAAATCTCAGATTTTTCCCAACGATGGATCTGTTGGACAATTTTCTTGAGGGATAAAAAGTCCGATTTAAAAACACCAAAAAGATTTTTTAGTTTTTTTCTTAGGATAGTTAGGTAGTATCCCTTGGTTTTTCTTTGGGCACCGGTTCTTTTCCAAGGGTGTAACTTGAACCGGGTACAATAAATTATTTATTTTTTTATTTTTATCTTTTTAGAGTAGTTAGGAAGAAACTTAGTAACTTAGAAATACCCTATGACATGTTTGATGCTGGCATATTAGGTTATGCCATACATTCTGCTTTCCCGTATATTTGGTTTGACATGTGATGCCTGAGTAAAAAAAAAAGAAATAGCCTATTTTGTGACGCCTTAGCTCAGTTGTTTGACTTGTATGCTACATAGTGTGATATTCTTAATACTCTCAATTTTGGGTGCTTGCTTGACTTGAGAGTTGAATAAAACCGTTGTGATTGAGTCATGTGCAAAGTGTGAGTGAGGTTTGTTATTTTCTATGCTATCCTGTGTAGTCTAGAACTTACC
>ML428131.1:75059-119581 GCA_005239525.1 Nicotiana knightiana
TTAGCCTACATTACAACCTTAAAAGTCCTAATTGATCCTAGATTTGGCTAACTTGAATTAGTGGAGATCTACACTACGGGCAAGCTTATGGTACGACCACGGGATGCATATGAATTCTTTGTGAGAGTGAGTGAATTTGTTCAATTGTGTGATGTCCTTAAATAATGTTCAAAAGCATATTTGAATGTGTGGACTAGTTATATTCACTCTCTTGTTGTTGGTGAGGGCACATGATCTCATGAACGATTGGTAATATTGTAATTTTCTTGTTAGGTAGGTGCGTGAATTGAGAGGGCTTAGTAGTTGCATGTTGACTCTTGAGGTTCGGTGGTTGCAATTAGGTTGTTGATATGATTGATTAAATTGTTATGCTTGGGCATGTCTAAGGAAGGGAAAGAATGTGAAATTTTGTATGTTCATACTTGGTTGCCGGTATCAATCATAGTTAAGGGGTAATGTGTGTGATTGAAAAGTAAAATACTCCTTGTTAATGAAATGTGTACGTGTTGAAGGATATTGCTCGAGGACGAGCAAGAGTCTAAGTGTGGGGTATTGATGCGTGGCTAGAATTCATGGTTTTAAGCATTATATACCTTACATTTTGTGTGCCTTAATGATAAAAATACATGTTATATGTGCATAATGGAGTCTGTTTCATGTGTAGGTGAATTGGAGATGGAAGCCAAGCTAAATTGATGCATAAACGTCAAAAATACGCTCAAGAGTCGAAAAGGAATCACCCGGGCGTTTGGCCCCTAAAGCGAGGCTGACCCTGGCGTTAGTGGGGCGTTTGGCCCCTAACGCCAGGCCTGCCCAAGCTATAAGGGGGCGTTTGGGGCTTAACACCTGGGTCCCTGTCCGGTCAATTCTGAGTTTTGAAGGTTTTAAGTGTTTCCCGGTTTGAATAGAAGTCTCCTACACGGTTAGGGTTTGTCCTGAACTTATAAATAGACCCAAAAACACAACTTTGAGGGGATTTGACTCACGGATATTCACGTGAGGGGATTTGATTCACGGATATTCACGTGAGGGGATTTGACGTGGAGGAACACACACCACGCTCGAAGGAGGGTTCTACCTAGTTTTTCTTCTCTTCCTTTAATTTCATAGTTAATTAGTTCTAGAGTTTTTGGGTGCTACATGAACATTATAGTTTGAAGCTTGAATTTTTCTTATTATTTTAGCATATTGGTTTATTTATTCAATCTTGCACTTAATTATTTGATTGCTTGATCACCAATTGAATACTATCTATGAATCTAGGATTGAACTCGGGAGAGGGAATTCTAGATTGCATATAAGATTGGGTGGAGCAAGATCTTAACGCTTCAAGGGAGAGGATTTGCGGTTAGGATAGGAATATACCTAATCTCCTTTCTTGGTTATTATACGGGAATTATTAATGCGTTCTTGTTAATCCTAATTTCATAGGAATATAGGCGCTAGGTTAGCTTGAATAGGCGAGTTTAACTTCGGGAGAAGGCTACGAGCAATATTAACCTCGTCAATCAATAAACCAGATAAATTAATTAGACGATTTAAGTGGAAAACTCAATAGGATTGTTAGCTAACCCATAGCTCTAGAATATCATATCGCATTGAATTCGTATCTAAAATCTTGCCAATTATTTCCTTAAGTACATACTTTACTATTCTAGATTAATTTTAGTTAAGTATTCATACTTTAATATTCGCTTGAATAGATTAATTGTTTGGATTTAATTTAGTTGATAGTTAATTACAAGTCTCTGTGGGTACGATATCCAGACTTACAATCCTTTATTACTTGTCGACCACGTATACTTGCGTGTGCGTTTGCAGCCAACAGCAACAACACCCACATCACACACAGATCTTCACAGATTTGATTTTCATGGTGCACTTCATCCGACAACCACACATCAGTCTTCGAGGTATAATTTTATTTCTATCCTTTGCTACTTCGAATTGGGTGTTACAAATGTGAAAGGTGTGTCCTTTATTCATGGTGATTCTTTATGGGTTTATGAATTTTATGGTCATATTGTGTTGTGAACCCTAATCACAGAAACCCTTTAGGAATGGGCTGAAATTGTGAAACTAAGTGGTATTATGGAACCCCAAACAGATTTGGTTACATGAGGCAGTCCCTCAAGTCCATAAGAGCACCCATGGCAATTGTGCTAGCCAAGTGCTCGATGTAATGCCTCAATGGCAATACATATCCCGTTTGGAGCCCGAGTCTCCGGGAAACAAACCACTACTGTCGTGCATCTTGAGCTCAATGAAATTTTAAGTGTAGGATGGCTCACGAGAAGCCAATGGGTAGCAGTTGTGTTTCAATTATTCATAAACTCGCCAAGGTGAAGTCTGAGTAACCTTGGAAAAGTGCGAAAGCATATAGTATATACTTTGACCCCCCCTAACTAATGATCATTTGTGCAGGGCAAACGATGCTACCCAGAAAAGCCACTGGCAAAGGAAAGGCCACGTCATCGGCCCCAGCAAAAGCCAAAGCAAAACCCCCAGTACCTCAGAAGAAAAGAAAGGGGGGAGATGCCACTTCTAGTATGACTGGTGAAGAAACAGTAGCTGATGTGGCTGCTATGAGACAGCAATCCGTTGGCCAATGGGAATATGGCATCAGCAGCATACCTGCACACTCCAGGAAATGGTATAAACGCTGCAAGCCTAAGCATGTTCACCGTGAAGGAGCCATTAAGGAAGGGAGTCTGAGAACAAAATTCCCGTCAATTTGGAGGAGCATTCATGAGTTGGGTTTAGGATATGTGTTCAGGCACAATGGAAACATCAACCTTAACTTAGTCAGGGAGTTCTATGCAGGGTTTGACACTAAGGACAAGGAGGAATTGTTGTCAATCCATGGGCACTTGGTGGATTTTTCAGCCAAGGCCATATGTGATTTTGTAGGTGCCCCAAATGTTTCGGTGGAGCCTTTAGAGAAATTCATCCGCCACCCTAACTATAGAGATGTGAGGCACACAATCTGTGGGGTCGATTCTAGGGCTGCTTGGATTCGGGATAGAACCACAAATCGCCATAAAAGGTTTCTCAAAAAGAAGATGAAAGTTGAAACCCAGGTGTGGCTTAAATTGATTAATGCACGGATACTACCGTGCAACCATGACACCTTAATCAGCCGAGAAAGAATTTGTGTGCTCTATTTCCTGATGACAGGGTAGAAAGTGAATGTGGGCCATCTGATGCGCTATCAATTGGGGTTGGTGCATTCCAGCAATAGAATTGATCGAATACCATTCCCAAATTTCCTGACTCAGTTCCTGGTAAATGAAAATATAGCGGTTGATCCCTACTTTGACCATACCATTGATCAACTCACCCGAGAGAATGACATCACTGGCTTAAGACTGAAAGAAGAGTCTTCATTGATCAATGCCGAGCGCAATGTATGGGATGATAACTTCATGGCCCATCTTTATGAGATGATGGATTTGCAGTTGCGTATAGGAGGTCGCCCAGCGCCAGTTGATGAGAGGGATGAGTTGGATCATAGATACCCGCTCAATGCTCACGCTCAGCAGATGATTAGAACAGGTGAGGGATACAGGCTCCCAGATGATGAGGATATCAATACACCTGATGACTCTGATGCAGAGGCGATGCGCTTAGATGATGAAGATGATGTAGAATATGAGTATGAGGAAGAATGGAGAGCGTCCGATGATGAAGACGCTAAATGATCAAGTAGTTTCTTGAACCTTACTTTTATTTCTTGTTTTTTCTATATATGATGCACTGAGGACATTGCATGAATTAAGTGTGGGGTGTGTACATATGTGTTGTGGGATTTGATTGTACCTTATGTAGTTTCTTGTTGTAGTTTTTGTTGTCCATGATAGTAAATTATTTTTCTTTTAAGTTTTTGTAGCGTTTTATGTCAGTCTTTTTATTGTAGGTAAAATATTATGTGGACTCTTCCCGACGATGGACCTCCTAGACAATTCTCTTGAGGGAAGTAAGTCTAAAGAAAATACAAAAAAAAAAGAGATTTTTTTTTTGTTTTAGGTAGTGTACTAATTCCCCCTTGGTTTTTCTTTGGACCACTGTTCTTTTCAAAGGGCTTTTAATTGAACCGGGTGTAGGTAGTTTTTAATTTTTAGGAGGAGTAATCACATGGTTGAGAAATTAATCGCAGCAATATCTCGGAACTTTGTGATGCCTTGAGAATAGTCAGTACTTTGGTTGTGACGCTTAGGCTCAATTTTTTGACTCTAGGATAAATACCTTAAACCGTAGATTCTTAAATTTGCTTAACTGCTTTGACTGGAGTGTCATGACAGATCCAATTCTGAGTGAGTTATGTGCCATATGTGTGTGAGGCTTGTATGTTATTCTGTGCATTGCATTTGATGTCTAGAACTTTCCCCGTGTGTGTGCAAAGCAAAATAGTAGTTTTTTTTCAGTCTTGGAAGTGATATAGGCGTTTCCTTGTTGAGCCAACTGTGTATATTCTACCCGCCTAATTGTTATGTATCGTAGTTAACCCCGTCGAGCCTATAATCCTGTTTCTTTGGCAACCACATTACAAGCCATACCCCATTGTTTGAATCAATCATATATTTGAACCTTGTCACCTCTCGTAAGCAATGGAAATGTGATGAAATATGGAAAAATTAAAGTGTGGGGTGGTAGGTTGGTTTTTTAGGGGAATAATTGAAATAAGGAGAAAGGTGCACTGTTTTGAAAAAGTAAGAGTCACTTGAGGAAAAAAAAAGAGAAAAAGAAGAAAAAAATAAATAGTTGTATTATTGTGACAAAAAATATATATAAGGGGTGACTCTTGATGTAATTGTGCTTAAAGAAGTATGGGGGTAATAACATTGATCTGAAGGGGGAGTTTGGCTTAATATAAGTTTGAGGTTGAACTCTACAGTATATGTATTAAAGTGCTTAGGGAGGTATAGTCACTCTTATATCTAAATGTATCCTACTTGTCCCGCAGCCTACATTACAACCAAATAAAGTCATACTTCATCCTAGACTGAATGAGCTCGATTAGTAGAGTAGTACACTACGGGTAAGCCTATGGTGCATCATTTGTGGCATATGAATATTATTTGTGAGAGTGAGTGAATTATTTCTATCTTGAGTTCTTAAGTGTTCTTAAATTTCATTGTGTGTGGAACTAGCTCTTTGATTTGGTGAGGGCACATGATTCATAAAGGAAAGGTAATGTTGTTGACCTCTATGTTAGAGTAGTGAGTGGATTGTGAATAAAGCATGGTATATGTGAGTCGATTATTGAGGCGAGGATGTCACACCTTTGTGCTTAAACTGTTTTAAAATTCTTGGTAGAACGCGTTAAGGGATTTGCTTAATAAGTTGTGTTCATGGGTGTAGTTCAATTGCTCGAGGACGAGCAAATGTTTAAGTGTGGGGTGTTGATGTGTGGCTATAATTCATGGTTTAATGCATTATGTGCCTTACATTTTATGTGCTTTAATGATAAAAATACACATCGTATGTGCATAATAGAGTCTATTTCATGTGTAGGGTAATTGGAGATGGAAGCCGAGCTAAATGGATGCATAAACGTCAAAAATACGCTCAAGAGTCCAAAAATGAGTGAACCTGGCTATAGCTGGGCGTTTGAGCTGTAAATCTTGGTCATACCAGGCCTTAGTCGGGCGATTGGGCTATAAAGCCTGGTAGGACCAGGCGTTTGGGGGGCGTTTGAGGCCTAAAGCTAGGCCTGGCCAGGCGTTAGCCAGGCGTCGTTTGGCCTGTAACGCCTGGTCCCTGGTCCGACCCAGTCCGAGTTTTGAAGATTTTAAGTGTTTACCGATTTGACTAGAAGTATCCTACACGTATAGGGTTTGTCCTAAACATATAAATAGACCCAAAAACATAACTTGGAGGAGGGGATGCCATTAGAGACAAGAGACGCCTGTGGAATACTACTCAGAGAAGCAAAACATTGATTTTTACATCTTTCATTCATTACTTTGTAGTTTAATTATGCGAGTTATTTTGGAGTTGATTATTATGAGCATGATTAGCTAATTTTTTTAGTCTAGGGTTTTGGTGGAACCCGTTGGGGGATAAACTTATTGTGATATTAATATAGTTTTGATTGGTTGATTAATCTCTATTTGTTCAACTACGTTCTTGTTGTAGTTGATTGNTTATTAGAAATAACAGTACTTTGGGTGCAATCTAAAGTGAACTGTAATGTAATCTAGCTAGCGTAACTTGAGAGAGTGTGTCTAGTAAATTGTCACAATTACGTGAGAGAGGTTTATGGTAGCTAGAGTGTTCATGATTGATAGAGACAACTAATCAAACTATTGGAAGTGTCCAAGAAAGAAGTTCACGGACGGGGGAAACCATAACCTTAGACCTTTATTATAATTGTTTACACCATATTGTGAGTTAATTTTTAGTTTATTAATTTTGTCAGTAGAAATAGTAAAACATTACCAATTTATATTCAAAAGTCTTGAGAAAATTGATTAAGTAGAAGTTGCGTATTCTGAAGGCTTGATTGATACGTAAATTCCCTGTGGGATCGACTCTGGGCGTAATAACCCGGATTATATTTCCAGCGCCCGTTTAGTATTTCTATAAGACATAGTTGAGCGTGATCATATATACATATTAGTCGTTTTTATTTTTAGTCTAGTCCTTTAATACTATAATAATCTAATTATTTGCCTTTGCATTTGAGTTTTATTGGTAGTTATCTTTTGCTATGTAAAAGAATTTATTTCATGTTAAAAATAATTAATTTTTAATTGAGAGTTTAAATTATTCATCAATATTTGATTCAATTGTAATCAACATATCTTGGTAAATGGTACATTTTCAAAGAACAAGTTGTTTGATAGTGTTACATTGAAAATGTAGTCACCGGAATATGTATTTGGTGGTGTATATCCCATATTTAAGAAAACATCGATAAATAACAGACAAAAACCAAAAAACTGACAAAAATCGGCAAAACCTGAATCGATAAAAACCGACTTAATTGGTTTGGTTTGGTTCCAATATTTTAAGAATCGATTTACTTGGTTTGGTTTCTTTTTCGAGAAAAAGGAATCCATATCGAACCTTGAAGGCCCCTACTTGTATGGTATGTCATGTGAGATCTATATTAATCAGCGTAGTTATCACGACCCAAATCAATGGGCCGCGACGGGAACCCGGTGCCTTACTCAACTGAGTGCCAACGTAACATATCTTTCATATCATATTATCATAGGTAAATGAACTAGAAAGGCTTTCACGATATGGCTAGAATAAATCATAAGGAAATACTCGACATAGGATGACCCAACATTATATACCGACCTATACATATGATGTACGGGCCTATAAGGCCAAAATGATCACTCGTACACTAAACATAGGCTGACAAGGCCATACAATCTTTCATGTACATGATATATGTCTACAAGCCTCTAAGAGTAGATAAATACAAAAATGGTCAGGATAGGGCCCCGCCATACCAATCAATACATGTCCAAATCACACTGACCAAATAAGCAATTTCGGAGCAAATGGAGCGCACCAACACCTTCCGCTCAGCTGATAGCTACTTGGAGGATGCTCAATCTGTCTATAGGGACTTGCAGGCATGAAACGCAGCGTCCCCAAGCAAAAGAGACGTCAGTACAAATAATGTACCTAGTATGTAAGGAATGAAAATTAGTAAATAAAAGACATGAGAGAAACATAGAGTAAATGAACTCAACATGTAAGTCTGAATAGCTCTGTGAATCATCTAATATTTATAATACCATGCATATGGGTATAAATGTCATATGATGCATAAGTATATGCGTACATAACATCATATACCATATATATAACACCATTCGGCCATGGGTCAACGTGCATGTATAACTGAATGCAATGCGTAAGAAGTGATTTAATAAGATTTCTATGTATGTCATAAGATCATTAAGCCTTTAATTAATATCATGAAATGGACTTTATCAACTTACGTATTTTCTCAAACCCGTGAACAAATGATAGAATAATAGGATACATGGGGAATCAAGAACATAGGAACCTCTAGCATATCTATGAATAGAGTCATTTATGAAAGTTGTGCATTTGATCATTTCATTTGTATTGTATGGATCATTCTAGAAGGAAAGAAGGGATAGCCATAACGTACTTGAGCCGATTCTCTTTAAACCTTCTAACACACGTCAATCGCGACAAAATACGTAACGGCGAGATCGAAGTAGGAAAAAATGTGTGTGATATTCTTGAGAAAGGTTATATCGTGCTCCCTTATAATTGCAAATCCCGTTGCTATTACCATATGTAGTCTCGTATGAATTGTGGCTTTGATCCTTTACTTTTCAAACATATGCATCTCCCTTTAATGAATTAGTGAAGCCTATTATCAATGTGGTTGTGGGCCCCACTTGATAAGGATTAACTTGCCAACCTTTCCTAAAAGTGACACCTAGCAATCTAAGATATAGAGTCATTGTTTAATCTCAACAATTAGACTCTTTGCTGCCACGTTGGTGATGTTGCCACCCCAATAATTATCCACCAGTTTCTTAATTAACTTATTAATCTATCACTAAACCAATAATTAACCAATTACCCACATAAATAAGAATTATCACTAATTAGATAAAATACTAATCACTTTTAACATACTTTATATACCTTACTATCATGGTGATGGGGTACCTTGTATTGAAATAGTCGATATATACAGGGTATTATAGCTTAGACCGTATTTTTCCTCAAAATATCAAACTTCGACGAAAATCATTTTCTTCCACTCATTTATCCTCTGACCGTCACGGCTTTACTTATCAGTTGTTATAAATAACATAATACTTATAACCTCAAAACAGTCTTGTCCTTGAACTTATGTGAATTATCTTACGATAAATCCAACATAAAATACTACGGGGTGTAACATCAACGTAATACTGTGAGGTTTAATATCATTCCCCACTTTCATACATTCGTCCTCGAATGTTGACTGATGCACTTATCGGTCTCATAATCGGATAACACTTACGAATGGTTTTAATATCATTCTTGCCATTTAGGCAACTTTTCTGTGAATAAATCCAAAGTCCAGGGCATTCCCACCTTTAGTTCTCTTTCTCACACCACGGCCTGTGATCCGAAAACTGTTTCTGCCTTCTATCATGCAGCCTGTACGACATTTTCCTTGTATGTGTGCCTATGCGACTCTTCCCTCCAGCTTTTATTCAATCTCTAGGCCCCACTTTGGGAACATATACAGAACTTGACAAGATGTCCCTATAGCATCTATAGGTGTACTGAAGTTATTCGCTAGGTACTTTCTCGAACTTACGAATATTGCTATATCTTATTTCATAGACCCTTTATCTATCTGTATGATTTTACTGCATCTAGGTAGGTCATACTTTGCCATAACTCTTACTTTGATTTATTTGAAAGTGCAAGAGGGGGGTGAATTGACAATTTTTATTTATTTTACTAGTTGACTGGTTATGTAATTAGTCGACTAGAAATAGCAGTGAAGTAATAACACAATAGAAAGTAAAGACAGAAATAGAAGTGCATGAATTAATGACACCAGAATTTTATACTGGTTCGGATTCAATGTGAATCCTAGTCCAGTCCCATTAGGTTGCAAGGGTGTTCTCTTTCAGTGAATGAAGTTCTTCGAGAATATGTAGATGGTGTAGTTTACACCTATGGCTATCTTTCAATGACTCTCGATTTCTTTTTGATACAAAGTGTGGAGGGGTTAGCCTTGAGCCAGGTCTTGATTGTTTATTCCATTTTGTCAGTTTAAGTACTGGAATGGGAGTTACAGATATTCATTCCTAAATTATGTCACCGATTGGTGACCTGATCCCGCTAAGCAAGAACTGATGCCGACACCGACTCTATCTATCTTAACGACCGATTTTCCCCTGGACATTCCGCTAAGTCTAGTTGACAAGTTTCCTTTTTTCACTCTGTAAACAAACCAAGCCCTTAGTCAAGAGGTTAGTTACCCTTTTCGGTATCGGCAGAAAAAGTAGAGAAGGTCAGTGACACAATAAGCAAGTTGTCAAGACGGAGTCAATAACTGCCTATTCTGCGGCGCTTATTCCCACAGCAGACTCAATAGCTGCGGTTGCAGATGCTATTGCTAAGAGGGCATTCAAGTTAGATCTGGAGGAAGCATCTGGTCACATATCCCAAAACCTTCACGAAAAAGGAACGAACACACTCGCCCTACTTCTAAAGATAGATAGAAAAGGTTAGGGGGTCCCAGCTTCTAATGTGGCCTAGTGACAGGTGAGAGCAATAACAACAAAAGCAGCGGAAGATCCTGCAGTAGTATATTCAGTAGTTTGTGGTGGAATATATTCAAGCGTCCGAGCCAGTAGATCCACAGCAAATAGGCGTTGACTTAGTTGCTTTTGCAGTTTATTTTAATCCTGATGTTGATCTGACGCAACTTATCGGTGATAGTCGCAGCACCAGAGACACGCATGATAAGGGGGTGTGGGGACAACTAGCCCACCACTTTTACCAGATATGGGTCCGGACGACCCAAGAGCCCGCCACTAGAACCCAACCCTTAAGAGGCTAAGGTCCAAGGGGCTACCGCAGGAAGTCAGCTTCACCTGTAACCTTAAGGAATACAGAAAGTTACCCGGAATTCCTAGCAAGGACTTTGCCTGCTATTCATTCCTAAATCCCTTTCACCCTTAACTAGCTAACTCGATGGGACGTCAACAGCGGGAATGCCAAATGCAAGACCTGGACCTGGTTCACGCAGTCAAGCAGCAAAGACCTCTTTCTCTTCGGGAGCTTTCGTAACGGCTATAAAGAATGGGTCTTTCCCCTCGTGAAAGGCTATTGGGATCGATCCCTTCAACCCTCCTTGGCGTGGAAGGTCGCAAGAGAAAAGAAAACTTTTCTTCTTAGCNTGATAGTCGCAGCACCAGAGACACGCATGATAAGGGGGTGTGGGGACAACTAGCCCACCACTTTTACCAGATATGGGTCCGGACGACCCAAGAGCCCGCCACTAGAACCCAACCCTTAAGAGGCTAAGGTCCAAGGGGCTACCGCAGGAAGTCAGCTTCACCTGTAACCTTAAGGAATACAGAAAGTTACCCGGAATTCCTAGAAAGGACTTTGCCTGCTATACATTCCTAAATCCCTTTCACCCTTAACTAGCCTCACCAGTGGTTTTCTCTCTTTCTTCTATAACTTGTTACACAACAGATCTTTTAGGAGCTACAATGTTTGTATGTAGTAGAACAAAGAGAGGGTAATTGGTTCGATCAAAGTATATATTCCTAATGTACAAGAGAGTGTATATATATATGTGTAAGCTTTGACTGCTGAAGAGACGCTGCCAACCCACGAGATTTGATCCTTGGAAGGAAATTGATTATTTCCAACAATAAGGATGTTCTGCAACGGCTAGGGCAGAAAGCGATACGCTGAATGCTTCCTTAGATGGCGCTGAAATCCTCCTAGGATATTGGGCTTTCCAGAATTAGCTGCGTAAAATATTCTTCGTGTCGTTGATTGCTTGATTCCTTTATTTTTTCCGCAATCTACTCCATCGTTCTTTCATCGGCCTTTATTTGTTTCCTTAGTTTTGGATACCATAAGGATCGTACTAGATTCAATCAGCTACATTTATTCTTCCGCAATATCCTCGATTTTGAATTCTCCAGTGATCTTGTTCATTCATTCTCGAGAGGTACCTACTCACAACATATATATTATTTGCATCATTAAACTCAGATTCTAACAATCTCCCCCTTTTTGATGATGACAAAATAATATATGTATAAATATTAGTTGATTTCCCTATATATGATAGTCAACTGGTTCTACTCCCCCTCAATAGTTGCTATAGTCAACTCGATCGTGCTCCCCCTCAAAAAGTGATGTAGTCGACTTGATGTGTATGCATAGCTTGCAATTTCGCTAGAGTCGACTTGTCCCGAGTAGCTGTACCTGTGTTATTACATACATATTCTTTTCTCCCCCTTTTTGACATCAGCAAAGAGGGAATGCAAACCAAAAGATGATTGATAAAAACAGAGAGTTTGGCAGTCATAGTTTTAAAACATCCATCGAGTGGTGACCCAGTCCAAGCACACATAAAAAACATTAAAAACACAAGAAAAATTGTCTGAAACATCCAAGTTAACAGCGCAGAAAGTATGTAAGAGTATTTCAAATCGCCTCTTTCATCTGATCAAAGTTGGTTGTGCCTGAGATACTCATTCCATAAAACCTGTCATGAATCTCCTTGAATGCTTTTACAGCATTCTTCTTGACCCTGAGAACTGCAACTCGAATTTTAGAAACAGCAGATCCTGTTTCCTTGGAGATGGTATGGATGTCATCAACAATAGACTAAGTGGAAGAGAGCATATCCTTAATCTCAACTAGTTGAGAGCTAATGCACTGAAGCTTTTAAGACAAATCAGGATCATTGTGGCTAGGAGGAGAGGCAGAGGGTTTGGATTTAGATTCCATTGGGGCAGGCTTGACTTCATTCTCTTGTTTCTTGACCCATGTCCTTTGAACACACATATACCCCATACTGAAAACGACTCTAGAGTTGTAAGACTTGGATACCATGATAGAGGGATAATCAGACAGAGGAATAGGCTACCAGAATGTGGGTAATGGCCAGACCATAAGGGATACTAATGGGATCTTCAGCACTCTCAATCATGAAATTAATAACCTAGGAGGACAACTTGATTTTGAGTTTAGTCACGAGGCAGTAAGAAAAAATGTTTCCCTAAGAGAGAAACTGGAGAAGGGACCAGTGCGAGGAAGCATTAAGGTAGCAACGATATGGGTTAGAACATGGGTTTCGAAACTCACATCACTAGGGCCTAATTGGTTTGGAAGGGAATCAGAGGGATTCTCAGTAATGCACCTTTTTGCTTGATCAAAAGAAATCTCAAAATCGTCTGGCCAGGTATTTTTGAAGAGCATAGGAAAACCAGAACACTTGCACTGAAAAATTGAGTCAAATAAAGCACAGTCAAGTACAATACGTTTCCCTAGCACTAAGGATATCAACCTATCAGGCTTACTAGACCGAAGATTTGCATAGAACATTCTGACAAGGGGTTCATAAACTTTGGGCACAGGAACAGAGAAAAACTTAGACCAACCCTGATAAACAAAGAGGTCTTTTACATTGCAATTGAGGGCTTCCATATCATCAAGATTGACAATTCTCCCATGAGCAATAGGTTTTTCCTTCAGGGTGACAAAGAAATCCCTATTTGGGAAATCCCAAAAGTTTAGGTCAGATTTTAGGGCGCTGGAAAGATCAATTTTTGATTTCTTTGGTGTAAGCGAAACATGGGCTTCTTCCATTGGCCGTTTCCCGAAGGCTTTTTCTTCTGAAAGTTGAGAATGATCAGAGAAGTCCGCCTGAGAAGAGGCAAATCATTCAGATTGGTCGGACCCTAGGTCTACTTGTTCAGGAGGTTGAACATACGTTTTGGTTCGTGAACGGGTGCTTTTTCTAGTATAGGCTGAAGGAGTTTTAGGGTGTTTAGCCATTGAATAAAGTCTTGGAAGAGAATATTTATGAGAGGGCTTTCTACTTGGAGAAGATGAAATTGATTGAAAAGAGACTTAGGCATTAAAAAGGCGTGTTCTGATGGTTGAGTGCAGAAAAGGAAGAGTTTTCAGGTGAGAAGACGCGGTGATTGGATTTCCTTCTTTGAGCTCTCCAACTGATGTGAAAAGATAGGAAAAAAAAGGGAAATCGGAGGCGCAGTAAATGATTAAAAAAAATAAATCTTTTGGCACACATAAGTCAGATAATGCTCTTAGAGCTTGTTTTAGGCCATATAGTGCTTTGGTCAACTTAAACACATGATAAGGAAATTTTGAGTCCTCAAAGCGGGGCGGGGGGGGGGGGGTTGCTTCACATACACTTCTTCTTCAATGAACCCATTTAGAAACACACTCTTAACATCCATCTAGAATGGTCTGAATCTTTTGAATGAAGCATATGCTAGAAGAATTCTTATAGATTCCAATCGAGCTACAGGAGCAAAGGTTTCACCGTAGTCGACTCCTTCCTGCTGTGAGTATCCTTGAGCGACTAGTCTAGCTTTGTTTCTGATAACCTTTATTTCCTCATTCAACTTGTTTCTGAAAACCCATTTTGTTCAAATAATTGGAGCATTTGCAGGTTTGGGTGTCAATTTCCATACTTGATTTTTATCGAATTGATCAAGTTCATCATGCATAGCTTGCACTCAACTTTAGTCTTTTAGGGCCTCTTCAATTTTCTTTGGCTCAATTTGAGAGATCAGAGCTATGTTGGCCTTATTTGTTAGAGCTCTTCTTGTTTTCATCCCTTCGCTCGGATCACCAATAATGAAGTTTTGAGGATACTCAGGCTCATTCTTCCACTCACTTAGACGAGAAACAGAAGTAACTGATTCCTTTGATTCTTCAAGTTGACTATTGTTGATCACATTAGTCGACTCTTCAATGTTGACAGGTTTACTAGTTGACTCTTGAGGTTGGTTTGCCTCTTGAGATTTCTGCATTGGTTCATCATCACCTGCATCAAATTCTTTCTCGGCCAGAGTGTTATTCTCATAAAAAACAACATGCACAGATTCTTGAACACACAGGGTGCGTTTATTATACACTCTAAAATATCTGCTATTTATTGAGTAACCAAGAAAAATACCTTCATCGCTTCTTGGATCGAATTTTCCAAGATTGTCCTTACTATTGTTGCGAATGAAACACTTACTTCCAAAAGGATGGAAATAGCTTACATTTGGATGCTTACCTTTCCATAGCTCATAGGGAGTTTTCTTTAGGATAGGTCTAATGAGGAATCTATTTAGAATGTGACAAGCAATACTTACACCTTCTGCCCATAAGTGATTTGGCAAGGAATGTTCTAACAGCATGGTTCTGGCCATATCCTGTAGAGTTCTATGTTTTCGTTCAACCACTCAATTTTATTGAGGATATCTAGGTGTAGAGAAGTTGTGAGTATATCCTTGATCATTGCAGAAGTATTCAAAAGCTGGACTTTCAGATTCTCCTCCATGATCACTTTGCATAGTAGTGATGAGAGATCCCTTTTCTCTCTCAACTTTTTTACAAAAGATCTCAAAAATTTTCACGGCTTCATCATTGTGAGATAGAAAAATCACCCAAGTAAAACGTGAGTATTCATCAACAAGAACAAAAGCATATCTCTTACCTCCAATGTTGGCAGTTCTAGTAGTTCCAAACATCTCCATATGTAGTAATTGTAAAGGCTTTGAAGTAGAGACAATATTTTTGGTTTTGAAAGAATTTCTAGTTTGTTTACCAATTTGACATGCATCACATACATTATTTCTAGAAAAGTTTAATTTGGGTAAACCAATAACTAGTTCTTGTTTGGAAAGCTTTTCTATCAAATGCATGCTTGCATGACCAAGTTTCTTGTGACAAAGCCAAGGATCATCAGAAATAGAAGTTAAGCAAATACGACCATATATATTTTCAAAACCATCAAGAATGTAAACATTACCATACCTTTTATCTAGAAGAACTATTTTACCTGATCTATCCTCGATGGAACAACCTGTTTTCTTAAACTTTACTTCGTATCCTGAATCGCACAGCTGGCTTATACTAAGGAGATTGTAGTTGAGTCCATCCACAAGATAAACTTCACTGATATCGCAATTCTTGTTGAACGGAACAATTCTGGTACCAACTATCTTTCCTTTTGAGTCATCACCAAATTTTACCTTTTCTCCATCAATTTTTGTAATTTCTTTAAACAGGTTCTTGTCACCTGTCATGTGGCTGGAACACGCACTGTCCAAATAACATTTTCCTTTCCGACTCCTTCTATGGTGTTCCTGTAAAACATGATGTTTATCTTTTCTTAGGTACCCAAGTCTGCTTGGGTCCTTTTGGGTTAGCATTGATAGGTTCAGGATTGTTTTTGAGTCTCCAAACCTATCCTGACACATTTGATTTGTGAAAACGACAAAAGGAATACTTATGACCATTTTTATTGCAATGGTGACATTTGGGGCTTGATCCAGTTCTGGGAGGTCCTTTTCTAGTCGACTTATAAGATGTCTGACTGGACCTGGTAGAACTATAACCTGTGGTTTTGCACACGCGGTTAAGCTGCACAAGTAATCCATCATTCTCGTCATGAAGTTTATCTTTTTCAATTTCACATAAATCAAGTTTGAGTTTCCACTCTCTTATTTCCCTATTTAGTCTTTTTATCTCATCAAACAATTTTTCTGATTATTTTAAAGTAAGATCAAGAATATCATACAATTCATTACATCTGTCACAGTTATAGGGTCTTACCTCGCTTGTTTCACCTCGAGCCATGAAACAGTTTCCATTTTCATATTTTTCTTCATTGTTAGAGTCATCCTCGTCTGTCCAGCATCCAAAGATTTTCTTCATATGGTTTTCAAAATTGTCATAAAGCACAGGTTGGCTACTTTTCATGTTCTGAGCTGTCTTCATCACTCCAGCTTCCAAATGATTTATTCTTGTTGAATCCTCTAGAGACGTTTCTTTTGAGTTCAGGGCATTCAGCACATGTTCAAATCTTCCGCATTCATAGAATTTTCCATCATTTTTATCCTATTCTCCATATTGTCTGGTACGCCTGGATGGGAACCTGCCTTTCTTGGTGTTTCTGTATCTCTCATCAGTCCATCCATGTTTCTTGATACTAGAGCAATTTCTTCCTTGAGAGCTTCAGGATCATCATCTATATCACTTTATGCTCTATCAGTTGTAGCTTTGAAAGCTATAGTCTTCTTCTTTTCTTCTTGAGCAGTTTTCTTCAGATGGGTCTTTTCAAAAGCTATGAGTTCTCCCCGAAGCTCATCATATGACATTTTGTTCAGATCTTGAGATTCGATAGTGACGACTTTCATTTTCCATGTGGTAGGTAGGCTTCTCAGAATTTTTCTTACTTGATCACCACTGGAGTATGTTTTTCCAAATGCTTTTAGATCACTTATAATTTTGTTGAATGTGGAAAACATTTCTTCGATGGATTCTCCTTCTTTCATTAGAAATAGTTCATAGTCGTGCACCAGCATGTTGATGTGAGTTTCTTTTACCTTGATTGTTCTTTCATAAGTGACTTCAAGTTTGTCCCACATCTTCTTGGTTGTATCACAACTGGATATCTTCTCATATTCTTCACCATTGATAGCATTGTAAAGCAAATTTCTTGCTTTTGCATTAACTTTCACAATAGCCATTTGTTATTCAGTTTATGCATCAATATCCTCAAGATCAGTGAGGGGTTCATCCCTAGCAGCAACTGGTAGCGGGTAGTTTCCCTTTTTGATGACTCTCCATTCCTTGACATCATAGGAATTTGCGTAAATTTCCATGCGAACTTTCTAGTGAGAGAAGTGTTGACCATTGAAGTAGGGTGGCCTCACTTGGGACGTTGCTTCCTAGAAAAGTGTTCTGACAATGACTTGATTGGCCATGACCTTTTCTCACAGGATGTTGAGCAAAAGTAAAATATGAGCGAGACTCTGATACTAATTGAAAGTGCAAGAGGGGGGTGAATTGACTATTTTTAATTATCTTACTAGTTGACTGGTTATGTAATTAGTCGACTAGAAATAGCAGCAAAGTAATAACACAGTAGAAAGTAAAGATAGTAATAAAAGTGCAGGAATTAAAGACACCAGAATTTTATACTGGTTCGGATTCAATGTGAATCCTAGTCCAGTCCCCTTGGGTTGCAAGGGTGTTCTCTTTTAGTGAATGAAGTTCTTCGAGAATACAGAGATGGTGTAGTCTACACCTATGGCTATCTTTTAGTGAATCTCGGTTTATTTTTGATACGATGCCTCACCAGTGATTTTCTCTCTTTCTTCTCTAACTTGTTACACAACAGATCTTTTAGGAGCTACAATGTTTGTATGTAGTAGAACAAAGAGAAGGTAATTGGTTCGACCAAAGTATATATTCCTGATGTACAAGAGAGTGTATATATATGAGTAAGCTCTGACTACTGAAGAGACGCTGCCAACCAAAGAGATTTGATCCTTGGAAAGAGATTGATTCTTTCCAAGAATAAGGATGTTCTGCAACGGCTAGGGCAAAAAGGGATACACTGAATGATTCCTTAGATGGCGTTGAAATCCTCCTAGGATCTTGGGCTTTCCAGAATTAGACGCGTGAGATATTCTTGGTGTCGTAGATTGCTTAATTCCTTTATTATTTCCACAATCTACTCCATCATTTTTTCATCAGCCTTTATTTTTTCCTTAGTTTTGGATACCATAAGGATCATACTATATTCAGTATGCTACATTTATCCTTCCGCAATATCCTCGATTTTGGATTCGCCAGTGATCTTGTTCTTTCATTCTCGATAGGTACCTACACACAACATATATATTTTTTGCATCATTAAAATCAGATTCTAACATATCGTTACTAACGTCTGCTACAAAAATCCAGTTTACTCTCATTGTTTATCCTATATATATAAATCTAAGTCTCATTACTGTTCATCTTAAGAATGATGACCTAATCTCACCTCATACTTTGTAACTTTTATCCATCCATTGTTGATTCACCTCAATGTTGATCTACAATCTACCAATGATAACTTGAAACCTTTTACGTAATACATTGTCACTAGGGCTTACGTCTCATTAGAGAATATCTGAAGTGACTTGCCTAATCCACCTAGAGGAGATACTATACTTCAATAACCATATTTCATAGCATCCCAACGTGATTTATCTTATGGGGGTATTCGAATCTCGTGTCGTCTGTGAAATATTTTTTTGCTTCAAATCATTACTCAATCGAAGGCCTAAATGTCATCTTTTATCTATCATAATTACACCCTTATTCTACTACCAGGGCAGCATTCCATCTCATTTAAGTGTTATTAGTCTTAGACTCCTTTGCGTTCATTCAGGCTATACTAAGTTTTCTATAACTTAGATAAACGATTAGCTCTCTTGTTTTCATGGGCTTAATCCCGATACGTATCTATTCTCGTCACCTTCTCACTCGCCTTTCTTTATCCTTACTAATGTCTTCCTAAAACCTTGTCACTCTACCATACTTTAGCTTGTGACCTACACATATCTATTTATACTAGACGTAACCTTACTTTAACTTTCTTGCACCATAGATTTCCTTATGCTATTATGGAGAATCAAGCGAGACATCACATCGTATCGAACTCTTCTTTACTCTCTTAATTAGACCTATCGATACATAGAAACCATAGACTGGAAGATATGCTACTGACGATGCTGCTATCATTCTTGGATACTGAATCCCCACGTTTTTAGCTTTCTATCCGAAGTATGGACAATTCACAATTGCATTTGAGTATCTCATATGTTGTTCAACTTTAAATTACTTACCTTAAAATCTTGCCACATCTTCTATCTCTTTCATGGCCTCCCTCCCACATTGGTATAATTCACATCCACAACTTGAAGCTCTATTATAATACTTGCACCTCTAGTGCATACACAATTCGATGGGAGCTTCATACTGACTTTTTATGAGGCTAGTACTTTTCTAACGGGCTTTATCGTAGAGCCGTTATAGAATATGGTTTTTGTACTATCTCTCTTGTACCTCTGATATTAAGAGTGATCCTGCAATTTTCTCAATCACGATTTCTATAATTTTTTGGGTCCAATAATTAGACTCCTGATTTACTTCATTGATGTAACTCTTTAGTTTCCTCTTCCTTCTGATCAGCTTTTATGTAGGCTTCAGTTATCTTCCGATCTACTGCTCCTGGTATTATTTATTACTTTAACCTTTCATGGGCGCTATGGAATATCCATGATACAATCTTCTAACAACTCAATCCTTTGTCTATGACCTGGACTCAATTCTTTCTTTTATCTTATGCTGGAATCTTCTACGGCTGTATGACTGTCAAGATATATGATGCATGGATAATACTCTGAAATCTTAAGTGATTTCACAGTGTAACTAACTCTGGATCATTGATCGAATAATTCCTTTTGCTCCTTCTCAGCCTTCTTTAATCGTAAGCTATTACTTTTCCTAGTCTTTCTGCTCCCTTGTTGCGTGCATACTTAGCTTATCTTAGTCCCACACATGCCAAAGTTTTTGTGCAACTCATATAATCTCGAATATTAGTTTTGATTTTACTTCCCGTTTATAAGCCACGATAGGTTCCACTTTCTTATGGAGTGCATACAATGTTGTAGTGAGAATGTTTTTACATGACCATTTGTTCTTCCTTATTTGCTCAGCTAGTCTTTCAATGTAGTACTTAGGGAAGACCCTCCAACTCTAGTAAAGCAGTGAGCTTATTACATTGTATACCCGACGGAATTTTTGATGTTCTTCCCCACCTATGATTATCCGTAGTTACTTATATCTACGTCTTTGTACTTGTAGGGTTTTTTCTGAACTAATATGTTGACTGTCTTCCTAGTGGCACTCTATTTTATTTCCATAACACTCATTTGGTACCTTTAACTATCCCAACTCCTATATGAATATATCTCAAGTAATATAATGTCATAATTGCGAGGATAAATTCACTATATTGGGTTTTACTATGTTTATCTTGCACGATCTTTTGATTTGTATGTAACCTCTTGCCTAACCATAACTAGCTATTCCTGAATCAACTACTAACTACTCATTGGCCCATTCTCATATCAATATTCTGCATAATATTTCTTGGGTTATTTCCCTTGTCTTAACTTACCTCTCGCACTGGCTCCTTGTTTATCAATAACATCCCGGGTAGGAACCGTTACATCCTTTCCTTGACGTCGTGTTTGCATAATGTTCTGGAATCATAGAATATCTATAGGATTTGGATAAGTACAATCTCATTCCTTTTTGTCATTTTTATCTAATTCTTCCTTTACCATTCCATAGTTACTAGAACCACTTAATTTTGACTTGATGCCACATCACTAAATATTCCCTCCTTTAAGCGAGTACTATGATTTAGTGCTACGACAATCTACCTATAGATGTTTTAACTTTTTATCTTTGATGTATTTTCACATCATCGATGACCCTTACTCGCCTTGTGGTAATCCTTTTGTACCAAGGATAACAGAATTCCTTACTCACGAGGGTGACAGCTAGTGTAACTGGCACACATGGTCCCTTAAGCTTAACTTTGCTCACATTTCTTGCTTTAGGAAAGCGTCTTCCTAAATGAGCTTTAAAGGTTATTTCTCTGTCGTCCATTCTAATATCGCCAAAATGCAATCTTTGAAATTTCCATGATGCCGACTCCATCAAAGGCCCAAACGTCATCCTGTATCTATCACAATTACACCATCATTCTACTATAAGGGCAACATTTCATATCTTCTAAATGTTAATAGTCTTAGACTCCTTTGAGTTCATGCAGGTTATACTGAGCTTTCTATAACTTAGAGAAACCATTAGCTCTTGTTTTCATGGGCTTAATCCCGAGGACTTATACATTTTTGTCACCTTCTCACTTACCTTTCCTTATCCTTACTCCTGTATTCCTAAGACCTTGTCACAATACCATACTTTAGCTTGCGACCTACACATATCTGTTTATGTTACTTGTAACTTTCCTTCAACTTGCTTGTGCCATAGATTTCCTTATGTTATTCTGGAACATCAAGAGAGAAATTAAATTGTCTCTAACTCTTCTTTACTCTTTTAAATAGACCTCCCGTTACCTAGATACAATATGTTGAAAGATATGCCACTGACGATGCCACTATCATTCTTGGATACTAAATCCCCGCGCTTCTAGCCTTCTATCTGAAGTATGTACTATTCACAACCTTCTGCATTTGATTATCTCGTACGTTGTTCACCTTTACCTTAACTACCTTAAAATCTCGCATCACATCTTCCGTTTCTTTTATGACCTCCCTTCCATATAGATGTAATTCACATCCACAACTTGAAGCTCTTTTATAATACTTGCACCTCTGGTGCATACACAGTTCGGTGGGAGCTTCATACTGACTTCTTATGAGGCTAGTACTTTTCTAACTGGATTTATCGTACAGCCGTTATAGAATATGGCTGGTGTACTATCTCCCTAGTACCTCTGATATTAACGGTGATCCTGCAATGTTCTCAATCACGATTGTTATTGTACTATCTCCCTAGTACCTCTGATATTAACGGTGATCCTGCAATGTTCTCAATCATGATTTCTATAATTTTCTGGATTCAATAATCAGACTCCTAATCTACTTGGTTGATGTAACTCTTTATTTTCCTCTTTCTTCTAATCAGCCTTTATGTAGTCTTAAGCTATCTTCCGATCTGCGACTCCTGGTATTAGTTATTACTTTAGCCTTTCATGGGCGCTATAGAATATCCATGATACAATCTTCTAACAATTTAATCCTTTGTCTATGACCTGGACTCAATTATTTCTTTTAACTTATACTGGAGTATTCTACAGTTGTATGATTGTCGACATATATGCTGCATGGATAATACTCTGAAATCTTAAGCGCGTTCATAATGTGACTAACTCTGGATCATTGATCGAATAATTCCTTTCATTCCTTCTTTGCATTTTTTAAGCATAAGCTATTAACTTTCCTGGTCTTTCTATCCCCTCGTTGCGTGCATACTTAGCTTATCTTAATTCCCGCGCATGCCACATTTTCGTGCAACTCACATGATCTCGAATATTTCTTTTTATTTTACTTCTCGTTCACTAACCACGGTAAGTGCCACTTTATTATGGAGTGCATACAATGTTTTAGTGAGATGGTTTTTACATGAAAATTCCTTCTTCAAGTCACTTTGTTTAGGTTTGCCTTCTTCCTTATTTCCCCAGCTAGTCTTTCATTGTAAAATTTAGGGAGTACCCTCTGACTCTTGTAATGTTGCGAGCTTATTACATCGTATACTCGACGGAACTTTTGATGTCCTACCTCGCTTATACTTATTTGTAGTTACTTACCTCCACGCCCTTATACTTGTAGGGTTGCTTGTGAACTGATATTTTGACACTCTTTTTAGTGGCACTCTCTTTTTTTCCGCAATACTCATACGGTACTTTATACTACCCCAACTCTTATTTGAATATTTCTCAAGTATTATAATTTCATAACTACGAGGATGAATTCACTATATTGGGTTTTACTAAGTTTATCTTGCACGATCTGCTGATTTGTCTGTAACCTCTTGTTTATCCATAACTAGGCTCTTCTTGAATCAACTACTAACTACTCATTAGCCCATTGTCATATCAATATTCCGCGTAATCTTTCTTGGGTAATTTCCTTTGTCTTAACTTACCTCTCGCATTGGATCCTTATCTATCAAAAACATCTCGGGCAGGAAACCTTACTTCATTTCCTTGATGACATACTTGTATAATGCTCTGGAATTGTAGCAAATTTGTAGGATTTGAACAAGTGCAATCTCATCCCTTTTTCCTTTTTATCACATTCTTCACTTATCATTCCATAGTTACTAGAACCACTTAATTCTAGCTTAATGTCGCATCACTCCATATTCCCCCATTAGGGGAGTACTAATATTTAGTGCTACGATGATCTACCTATAGATGTTTTACCTCTTCATCTTTGGAATCTTTTCACATCATCGATGACCCTTACTCGCCTTGCGGTAATCCTTCTGTACCAAGGATAACGAAATTCATTACTTGCGAGGGTCCCTTACTTGCCTTGCGATAATCCTTCTGTACCAAGGATAACAAAATTCATTACTTACGAGGGTGACACCTAGTATAACTAGCACACGTTGTCCCTTGTGCTTAAATTTGCTAACATTGCTTGCTTTAGGGAAGCGTCTTCCTAAATGACCTTTAAAGGGTATTTTTATTTCGTCCATTCTATTATTTACGGAACAAAACCTCTGAAATTATCGTGATGCCGACTATTATCAAATCACTCAGTCCCAAATTCATGTTTTTCTTCTGGCAATCACGTTATAATCACGAACTTATTTCTTGAAATCATGATATGACTTTATGACCTATACTCTTTTGTTGTTTCAAGGCCTGTCATCTTTCATCTTTTCCTTCCCTTGGCTATAGACTCTGTAATACTATCATTTTTTTATCTACTGTTGTCATCCATGTATCACATCTTACACATAATGCTTTATTAACTCTCTTCTTATTTCCCTGCTAACATTTTTGTCTATCACTTTATTCTGAAAACTTCAACAAGACATTCTTTTGCTTTTAGCTCCCCTTGCTCTATCCACTGTCTCTTCGGGTTGCCTAACATTCTCTCTCTACTAGGGACGGGAGCCATACTAAGCTAATATTTATCCCTTCCAGGCTTCCAGTGCCTATCTTTGAAAAAACAATTTGAACATTCTATTATTCATATCTAGTTGTACTATTCTAGAGTGCACCATATGTGTGTCTCACAAGGAGATCTATTAGCACCTTTGTAATATCTTTCCGAAATGTCAACTAACGCAAATAATCCACTCACCATTTTGGGTTACTCTAACCCCAGCCAGATCCTGACATCTCCTCCTTCTTTTAACTATATTTGTTGGGTCCCATAGGACATAACTGAGATGGGTGCGGTCAATTGTACATACAACGTGTCACTGTTGAGGGTAACTCAAAATACTTATATTTCTCTGTCTGATCTGTAAATACTGATAATCTTCATTAACTGGGTGCCTCGTACCCTTTTTCACCTTGCTTCTTTTACTTGTTGAAACATGGATCTACCTTCTGAATCTCTCATTTATTTTCACCATATGGGTGGATAAATATTCTTGCCTTAGGGCTCCTTATCAAGAAGCTTACACATTGTAGTACACACATGATCTACTGAAGACCTCACATTTACTCATCATAAGCATAGTACAAAATCGAGTTCCTCTGACTCAACTCTTCAACCACAATATCTCTTACGTGTTGTCTTTCATGATGTAGGTATCGTCTTATTACGAATAAATAGAATTTCGGAGTTTGAATAAGTGAGATCTACCACATGATCTAGAGTAAAAATAAAGACTGACAGTCCTTAATGCCCTATAACCTCCTACTTATAAGTGTGGTGCACAACACACTCATAAACAAGATTCTACTAGACACGACTTATAGACTCCCTAGGACAAAACCGCTCTGATACCACTTTTGTCACGACCCAAACCTATGGGCCGCAACGGGCACCAGGTACCTTACTCAACCGAGTTCCAACGTAATGTATATTTCATATCATACTATCATAGGTAAATGAGACGGAAAGGCTGCCGTGGGATAACTAGAATAATACATGAGGGAATGCTCGTCATAGGACGACCCAACATATAATACAAATGTATACACATGACATACGGGCCTATAAGACCAAAATGATCACTTGTACACCGAACATAAGCCGATAAGGCCATAAAATCTTTCATTTACATGACATATGTCTACAAGCCTCTAAGAGTAGATCAATACCATAAAGGTCAGGACAGGGCCCCGCCATACTAATCAATACACTTCAAAATCATACTGACCAAATAAGAAACTCCGGAGAAAATGGAGCGCACCAAAACCTTCCTGATAGCCTACTTGGAGGACTCTCGACCTGTCTATCGAGAACTGCGTACATGAAACGCAGTGTCCCTAGGCAAAAGGGACGTCACTACAAATAATGTACCTAGTATGTAAGTCTCAATGGAGTACAAGACTCAACATGTAAATCTCAATAGCTCTATGAATCATTTAATATTTATAATGTCATGTATATGTGTATAAATGTCATATGATGCATAGGTATATGTGTACATAACATCATCAAGCCTCTGAGAGCATCCCATCATATCATCTCGGCCACTGTGGGAAAATTATTCAACGTATACCAGTTGATCAGGTGGTGGTGCGTATATAACGCCATAACCTTTCCTCATACCCCATATACGCGCATATAATGACATCTCAGCTTGGGTAATGTACATGTATAAATGAATGCAATGCATGAGAAGTACGTCAATAAAATCTTTCAGAACGTCATAAGACCATTATACCTTTGATTAATGTCATGAAATAAACTTTTTCAACTTACGTATTTTCTGAGACCCATTTATCATGACCCAAACAGATGGGCCATAACGAGTGTCCGAGTCCTACTTGTCAAACACCCTTAAGCATGCGTCTAAGATATAAACATGAATAACATCTATCAATAACCTGTTGAATTATGAGAATAACATACGTGAGGAAACCTGTCAAAAAGACATATATTCATATACATGCAGAATATGGTAGGGCAAGCCGATAAGACTGCTATAGACAACTATATATCTAAAATTGGAAGCCGACAAGGCCACATACTATCCAACTATACATAATTGTCTACAAGCCTCTAATACAATATACAACTGTACAAGGACGGGACCGGGCCCTGTTATACCCATATATGTATACAAACATATCATACCAACATCCAAAGTAGCTCCGGATCAAATGGAGCACACCAACTCTCGCTGATCAAGGATCCTAAGAAAGGGGGCCCTCATCTTGTCTACCTGCACCTGCTGGCATGAAACGCACACCCCAGGAACTAGGGCATCGTACAAATAATGTACTGAGTATGTAAGGCATGAAAATCAGTACATAAGAGACATATATGAAAAAGGTAAAAAATAATTCCTCATGTAAGTCTAAATAAATTTCTAAACCCATAAACATTTATAATGTCATATAAATGTCGTACCATGCATAGGTATAAGTGTACATAACACCATCCATCCTATGAGGGAATCCCATCATATCATCTCAGCCACTTACTTATCGCCTGTTATAAATAGCATAAATGTATATAACCTCAAAATAATCTCATTCTCGAGCCTACGTCGATTAACTTACGACGAATTTTTAACGTACGAAAACACAAAATGTAACATCCTTCCCCCTTTAGAAACATTCGTCCTCGAATGTTTAACTCCCCGGGATCTATATGAATTTTTGCAGAGTCACCTTTGTAGAGGTAATACAATCAATCCTTCATGTAGATAACTCAATAATTCAATGCCATATATTGCCACAATCATCAATCAGGACAACGGCCTCACACGACTAGTGAAAATAATTAACACAAGAATCCATACTCGTACCTTAGGGTTGTGATGTCTCAGTTGGATCCTTATTTGGAAGAGGAAATAAGTGAAGATACATAAACTCCATGTCTTCTTCAACTTCCAAGTCATTTCTTCAACGTTATTGTTCTTCAAAGTACTTTCACCGAAGCTACGTCTTTAGTACTCAATCTACGAACTTGTCTGTCTAGTATAGCAATGGGAGTTTGCTCATATGATAGATGTTCTGTGACCTGAACATCATCAACTGATACAACTCTGGAAGGATCTCCGATATATTTATGGAGCATAGACACATGAAGGACTGGATATACAGGTTCCAAGTCAAAAGGCAAGTGTAACTCATATGTCATTTGGCCTACCTTGAGTATATGGTCCAATGTACTGAGAGATACGTTTTCCTTTCTTTCTGAACCTCATAACGCCTTTCATCAGTGATACCTTTAGGAATACCCAATCATCAACCTGGAACTCCATGTCTCGTCATTTATTATCCGCATAAGAATTCTGACAGCTTTGAGCTGCTAATAGCCTTTCCTGTATAAGCTTATCTTCTCGATTGCCTGTTGTACCAATTCTGGTCCTACAAACTTAGTTTCCCCAACATCAAACCATCATATAGGAAAACTACACTTCCGTCCGTAAAGAGCTTCGTAAGGAGCTATCTAAATACTAGAATGATAGCTATTATTATACGCGAACTCAATAAGCGCACATGATCATCCCAGCTTCCCTTGAAGTCCATCATACAAGCCCGTAACATATCCTCAAGTGTCTGAATAGTACGCTCTTCTTGTCCATCTGTCTGGGGATGAAATTTTGTATTAAGACTTACCTGAGTCCCCATCCTTTTTGGAAAGACCTCCAGAAATTAGCTGTAAACTGATCACCTCTATCCAAGATAATAGATATAGGGACACCACAAAGTCGTACTATCTTGTTAATGTAAAGCCTTGCATAATCCTCTGTGGAATATATAGTCCTAGTAGGCACAAAATGGGCAGATATTGTAAGTCTATCAACAATCACCCATATAGAATCCAACTTACATTGGGTACGAGGTAAGCCTACGATAAAATCCATATTGATTATGTCCCACTTCTATGTATGAATCTCTATAGCCTTCAATAATCTACTAGGTTTTTGATGCTTAATCATAACCTGCTGACAGTTAGGGCACTAAGCAACAAACTCTGCTATATCCTTTTTCATTCCGCCCTACCAATATATTTCCTTGATATCATGATACATCTTTGTTGCTCCTGGATGGATAGAATAACGAGAATAGTAAGTGTATTTCAAATTCAAATTTTATTGTAGCATAATATGAATTTAAAAACCATAAATTGTTCTAGGGTTTTCTTGGATTTTACACTAGCCAAGGTTAAAATCAGTAATATTTCCTGAATTTTGATTTAAAGGTTAAAAATTGTTGAAGTATATTGAGAATCCAGAAATAATAAATCGTTCCTAGATTTTCCTGGATTTTGAACTAGTAAAGGTTAAAAACCAGTAATTTTTCCTGAATTTTGTATTTAAAGGTTAAAAATTGCCGAAGTATAATGTGAATTCAAAAACCATGAATCATTCCTAGATTTTTTTGGATTTTGCACTAGTAAAGATTTAAAAATCAGGAATAGTTTATGGATTTTTAATTTTGTACTAGTAGAGATTCAAAATTGCTGAAGCACACTAAATTCAAAAATTAGGAATTGTTTCGGAATTTTAGACTAGTAAAGGTTCAAAAACCAAGAATAGATCTTGAATATTGCACTAGTAAAGGTTCAAAATTTCGGAATCATTCCTATATTTAAGAATTCAAGAAAATTTGATTTCCAACATAGTTTATTGGGGTTTTACTTAATAAAATTTTGTGCTCCAGTACGGTTACTCAAATTTTGTTCTGTGTTTTAATTGGGGAAAAACATGTTAATTTAATTGGATTAGTAGCTACTTTGCGATTACAATTTTAAAAAAAAAACTCTAATAGCGGCCCCAAAAAGTGACCAGCCCAACTAATTTTTACTCTTTTGTAGCACTTTGCAGGCTTATAGGCCTTTAGTGACTCCCCATAAGAATTACAACATTACATCTGCGGTTTATAATATGTGGATTATATAATAACAAAATTATTTTGTTGATATATTATTTTTTAAATCTAGTCTCGAGATATGTGCGATGCACGTGTACCTTATATCAATGAGTACAAATTATTTAAAATTATGCGTAAGTTATAACATAAAATTGTAACATTCCTAAGGATGATCATGAATATTGATAGTGTAACTCAATAAAGAAAGAAACTATCTTATAAAAATCATGTCATGGCCCGAAATTTTCACCTTGGGGACCGTGATGGCGCCTGACGTTTCACTTGCTATGCAAGCCAACATTAGAGAATTATTGATCCAATCCTTATTCAATTCAATAAATAACAACAATTAAGCTAAAACGAAATAAAGCGAGTGCGGAATAATATATAAGCTTTAATAATTACTACAACCCGGATATGGAGTACAATTCACAAACTCCTAGGGTTTACTACAAGTAAAAGTCTTAAAGAAATACAACTGTTTGAACAAAAGAAACAGTGAATAAACAGAAAAACATATACGATGACTTTAAGGCTGCGAACGCCAACAAATCTACCTTGAGTCTCCGATGAACCAGTCCAAGTTTTTATGCCTCTCGATCAGCTGGGACCAATGCCAAAATCTACACAAGAAGTGTAGAGTGCAGTATAAGTACAACAGACCCCATGTACTCTGTAAGTGCCAAGCCTAACCTCGATGAAGTAGTTGTCACGACCCAAAATCCTAACTTAGGTCGTGATGGCGCCCAACAGCGGGGTCAGGCAAGCCAACTCTCAATTTACGAAGGGTTCTTTCTTATTAGATTAAACATTTCAACATATACTCAGTTTTTAAAACTTAAAACGTGAATCGACAAGGATAATTAGCCAGTTTTTAATCAAAAACAGTCATGAAGAGGCATGAGCCAATATATATACAAACCCGAAATCCATAATAACTATCACGTGTGTTCCAGGAACTAGTGTCACAAGTCCTACGGGCATATTAACAGAATATACAAAAGATATAATACACAGTCCCACTGTCTGAAGGAAATAGATGAGAAAAAAGCAAAAGAAACCCCATGGTGCTGTCGGATATTGCTAGGGAAAAGTAGCTCACTGTGAAGTCAGGTCCGTCTATAATCAAAATCAAGCTCCGGTCCGACAACCAGATGCACCAGCCTCAGAACATGTACAATTAAGTACAGAAACGTAGCATGAGTAAATAAATATATACGTACTCAGTGAGTATCCCGCCTAACCTCGAAGAGGTAGTGACGAGAGGTCGACATGACACTCACTAAGGTCCAACAATATAATTTAACAGAATATGATAGAAACGGTAGGCATGTAAAGGAAGTGAAGCAACAAATATATATAAGGCACTGAAATCCAAGGAAGAATTGGAATGAATAAAACAATTACTACTTCACCTTCCCCCAAATATCTGTCAAATCAATGTCCATGAATTTAGTAACAAATAAATCATGCGCATGCAGGGTAAGGACAACTGGCCGGAGTCACAAGATAGTCAGGCTCGTGCACTGCTGAGGGTCGAACGGCCCGAACCATAAGTGCACCTTTCCATAAAGTACTCACATCTATGCACTACCGAGGATCGAACAGCCCGAACCAAAAGTGCATCTCTCAATCCTCTCTATGCACTGCCGAGGATCGAACGGCCCGAACTAAAAGTGCATCTCTCAATCTTCCGTGGCATACGGCCCGTTCCCATAAGAGTGGGGGAAATCACATTCCGCTCGCGGAATGTAAATTCCGAAGCGGTCACATGCACACACATTATTCCTTTTTAAATTACTTTTCAGTAAACAATTCCTTACAAGTTTTGTCAAATTCCATGACCTCAGGGAAGTAAACAGCATGTAACATTTAATTTATTAAGCATATAGTTCATATCAAGTAAAACACAAGGTATGATGTGGGCCAAACTACCCGGACATAATAGTAATAGCCGCTATGTACAGACTGTCGTCACTTTGTACGTACGTAGCCCCCACAATTTTCACATATAGCATTTAAATTACCTAGGGGGACAGTTCCCCCTTACAAGGTTAGAGGGAGACTCACCTCGTGTCGAACCTACTCTCCGGGTCAAGAACGCACCCGAAACTCCAAACTCGACACCCATGGACTCGAAACTAGTCAAATGTTATACAAATATATCAATTTATACTCAAAGCATGAAGTTCTCCTATTATTTAGTCAAATCCACCATTCTTGAAGAAATCCCAAAACCAACCCCGGGCCCGCCTGCTCGGATTCCAAAAATTCTCGAAGGAAACACTCACTCATAGCCTAAGGATCATTAATACATGATTTTTACTTGCCATTGATTTGGGGAAGAAAAAGCCTTGAAAAAAACGCCTCTGATGTTTTCGGTTTTATAATTTTGAAGAATGAACAAAAACTCTCATCTAAGTCATAATTTGTTCAGCTGCAGATGTCGCATTTGCGAGCTCCACAAATGCGAGAAAAGTTTCGCAAACGCGAAACTCCTTCATTTCCGCTGCCTTCGCAAATGCGGAATTTGCTGATTGCAAATGCGACCCAACTCTTCGAAAATGCAAAGGTCCACCCCCCAGCCCACTGCTCGCAAATGTAATGGTCTCTTTGCAAATATGAGGCTTACATTTGCGAGCCTGATCTTGAAAAGGATAAGTCTTCCCTCATTTGAGGTTATGAATAGAACACTTGACTGTTATTTAAAAACTTGTATTTCTTTAAGTGTTTTCTATTATGGAGAGGGTCGAGCGCCTCGACAGTTTAAATAGATGCATCTATGGTTCGCGTAGTTCGACCCTCGACAGTGCACATTTTAGATATTATTGTGTTGGTTCGGGCCGTACGACGTCGGCATTGTTTGTGCATGTTAACTCTTGGGATTAAAAGAAATTGTGAAAAGGATATTTATCACCTATTATTGTTGAGTTTTTAGTATATTCATTATAATCCATGCTTAGTTATGATTTTTACTTATTATTACTAGCCTTAGTAAGTGTTAAGTCCACCCCTCGTTACTACTTCTTCGAGGTTAGATTGGATACTTACTGGGTACATATTGTTTTATGTACTAACTCTACACTTCTGCACTTGATTGTGCAGGATCTAAGGCAGGTGCATCTGGATATCTATCCGGCGTGCATTCTTGATCTGGGTTCGAGATTCCATGGTGAGCTGACCTTCCGAGCTGTTCAGCAGCATGCCAGAGTATCTCTTTTATTTTGCTTATGTCTATTCTTTTTCAGACAGTATGATAGACATCTTTTGTATATTCTATTAATTGCCCATATACTTGTGACACTAGATCTTGGCACGTATAAGTAGACTTGTGATTTTTTTGGGTTCTGTTATTACGATTTTAAATGTTACTAGCGGTTTCCATAATGTTGATTTAAATCGCTTTTCATTAAATCTTTGAAATAAAAGAAAAATCGCTATGTGGGAAATTCGTTAATGTCACGACCCAATTTATCCTTGAGTCTCCATAACAGAAATAACGACCGGCTATGAAATACCTGGAATCTGCACAAAAGTGTGCAGAAGTATAGTATGAGTACACCACAGCGGTACCCAGCAAGTATCAAGACTAACCTCAGCGGAGTAGTGACGAGGAACAGTCAAGACACCTAATGGACTATATAACCTGAACAAGTATAAGTAGGGGACAACAGAGTAGAATATTTACATAAAGACTACGCAATGTGGCTAACAATACGGAAATTGCAATAAGAAAGGAAGACAGTAAATACCAGCGGAATGCTGAAATAATAACATAGGAGGATGAAAGGAAACAAATCTAAAATCCGAAATCACAGATACAAAAAGGGCAAGTAATAACTCAACAACAACGACTGTTTTACACATTAGAACTTTAGTCAATAAACTCCATGAGGTACCGAACCTCAGGCTATCACAACTCACGGGTCATACACATCTGAACCCTAACCATTGGAATATTGTGCCCACATCTGAGCTAATAATTGCATGTATGACTCCCGTGCCAAATAGAATCATTCTCACCTATAAGGCAAGTAAACCGGGATATTTATACTCAGTGCTAACAAGGAAGTCCCTTAATCCAATGAGAGTTATTAACTACGTATATTCTTCTGCAAGTATCCTAACATAGGTTATACCAGCTAATAAAACATAAGGAAAGAAACAGACAGCACGTAAAATGTTTTCTCACAACTTCCACAAGATAAGGCTCACAAAGGTAAACATACCATTACAAGAACAACAACAACAGGAATGCCCCTAGTCCATCACAAGTCATCACAAAACAATCCCTGACACATCCCACCTTATCTCGCCATGTGTGCAATAGTAAAGTAAAGGCCCGTCTTGTCTAGCCACACGTGCATAATTATGTTCCCACCTTGTCACGCCACATGCGCAACCCATATATATATATCCCGCCTTTCCATGCCGCATGTGCTATATCAATTTAGTAATCACGGCACGGAAGAAACCTCATGCAAAATCCTCATATAAACAACCACACGGCAGAAACCTCGTGCATCACAATAACCACAATTCTATGGCAGAAGCCTCGTGCATCACCACAACAAATACAACAGCAACACTGACAATGATACAAGATACGGTAAATAAATAAACTCAAGAACCTTCAATCACATGAAAAGGTAAAACTAGTTAATAAAGAAGAACCACAATAAGGGAAACTATGCATGATAAGAACAGCTCAACAAGGAAGAAAATATGTAACAATTTCCCCATACTGTACGGTTCAACGACAAGAAACTAACATGAGTCCAATAATACCAAATAAGGGTAAGTCCACTAAGGCATAAATTCTCTAAGCTTATTCTAAGGTTGGACAATTACGTGAAATGTACAGTCAATTCAACTAAAGGTAAGCAGCGAGAAGATCATTGTAACTTCAAATAAGGGAGAACATTTACAAAACAAGAATAGCTACAATTTCAAATAGGGATAAGCAGTTGGGGAGAGGCAACATGCCAATGGAAGAGAATAATAGTCTCAATTAAGGCACATATGAAGAAAATATCAATAAGAGTGAATCGTGAAGAAATTAATTCTAATTAAGTAGGTAAAAGTGAAACGGTTAATTTAGGAACATAATCATAATAAGAACAACTGCATATTCAACGAATACAAAGACCTAGGAACCCAAAAAAGCCAATTTCCACAAATAAGTCCGAGCACGTACTTGTGACCTTGCGTACACGGACTATAATCAATATAGAAGACTCAAATCCTAGGGGGTAGTTCCCCCACACAAGGTTAGGCAAGATACTTACCTCGAAGAAGACAACCTGGTACTCTAAAATGAACTTCTTGGGTAAAAAGACCTTCGGACGGCTCAAATCTAACCAAAATAACTTTGGGCACAAATAAAACTTATAAGAAGCTATTACAGATCATAAAGTCTCAATCTTTACAAAACTCTAGAAATCGATCCCAAAAGTCAACCCCCGGGCCCGCAGCTCAGAATCTGGTAAATTTCATAAAATCCGAACACCCATTCCACTACGAGTTCACCCATACTAAAATTATCAAATTCTGATACCATTTCGTCCCTCATATCGTGATTTTTCAATTTGAAAATTTTCTTCAAAAACTAATATTTTCCTCAACTCAAAACACAAATTAAATGATAAAATTGAAAATAAAATCATGGAATATGTTAGATTCTAGGTGAAGAACACTTACCGAATCATTTTTCGTGAAAAACCTCAAAAGCAGCTCCCAAAATCGAAGTCCAAAACTCAAAATATTAAGAAAAATGGGCAACCCTCGACCTAAATGTCCAGCCAGGACTTTCGCATATGCGGACAAGAAACCGCATATGCGAGAAATAGTCTACAACTTCGAACTTGGCTAACTAGTCCAGGGACCGCATCTGCGTATTTAGAGCCACACCAGCCGCACTGCAAAAGCAAAAGGGAAGCCGCAGAAGTGAGATTCCTCGCATGTGCGATGGCTGAACCGCAAAAATGGCCTCCACATAAGCGAGCAAGATCCCAGGCCTTCATGACCGTAGAAGCGGCCAGGCTCATGTAGAATCGGAGCCGCACTTGCGCTACAAAGCATCGCAGGTGCGAAACACTAGATAAAGACCTGCTCAAACTAGGAAAAGAATCCAAAACTCGACTGGAATATGCCTGGGGTCCCCGGGACCCCGCCCAAGGAGACCAACAAGTTCTATAACCTAATACGAACTCGCTCGGGACCTCGAATCACATCAAACAATGACGAAACTGCGAATTGCACCATGAATCGAACTTATGAACTTCCAATTCTTCCAACTTCTAACACTCGTGCGGAAAACTATCAAGCAAACCCAGAATAACGTCAAATTTTGTAGATAAGTCCCAAATAATATCACGGAGTTGTTCCAACTCTCGGAATCACATTCCGACCAATATATCACCAAAGTCAATTATTGGCCAAATCTCTCCACTTCCAAACTTCAACTTTTGACAAATGCTTCATATCACCCTACGGACCTCCAAAATCAACTCCAGACACACGCCTAAGTCCAAAATCATCCTACGAAGATACTCAAGGTCAAATTCCACCGAACGGGACTTAAATCCTCAAAATGATCGGTCGGTCATTACATTCTCCCCCTCTTAAAACAAATTTTCGTCCTCGAGCGTGCCAAGAATCACCTCGAAGTCTTCAAATCACTGAATGCAAACTTCAAACTTAGACTCATGGGTGATCTCACGTCACCCCAATCCACATAAGCCTGATGACACCATCCCAACTATAATTTAGCCATTCTACCAACATCGATAAGCCTCAGAGTCAAAATTCTCACCTTCCCTTCATTTCCAAAAGACCCGATTCTAAATCCATACCCGGTATCAGTCTCAACCAGCTGCAACAACTCATGCCTACCCCAACAAGGTACAACTAAACAACTTAACACATCACACATCGTGTAACGACCCGGCTGGTCGTTCCGTAGGATTTACCCCGTTTTCCCCATTTCTGTTTTTTTCATATATTTCTTAGCATGTTTATGTTGTGTTGGGTCAGTTGGTTTGAGTCCGGAGTGGTCATGGTGAGAATTGAGGAATTTAGTCTCCTAAAGTAGCCTAATAGTTGAGAAAGTCAACTAAGAGTTGACTTATTGGTGAACGACCTCGGAATGCGGATTTTATGGATCTGATAGCTTCATTAGGTGATTTGAGACTTAGAAGTGTGTTCGGAATGAATTTTTGATGTCCAGTGTAGAATTAGGCTTGAATTGGCGAAACTTAGTTTTTGGCAATTTCCGGTCGGTAGTGGAAATGTTACAACCCATATTCACGTACGTTGGCTCATGCCATAAGTTAATCGACATAAACATGAGAATATATTATCTTTGATATGATAATAAGTTAATCCTATTGATCTTAAATGATACAAGAGTGTATAAGAGTGATTAACACGCATTAGAAGTTAAACAAATCAAGGATGTTGTAACTCGTATTTTTGGGTAAACCTATGGGTGCTTGATATTCTCAAGAGTTCGTGTTTTAAGGTATTTGAATCATATAATATCCATATAATATTCTTGAACACAAACAAGTTCTGAAATAAAAGTCGACAAGAGTTGTCGCAACTTAGGTTCATAGTTTTACTTAAACTTTAGGTCAAATGTTATTAAGCTTTTCTCCCAAACTACTTGGAAATATAGGGTGATATACCCACCAAATTGAATATCGATGATTCTAGTTTCCAACACATTAAACCGCTTATCAATACAACATTGGAGTAAAGAGATATAGACATTTTTGTGAGACTGCACAAGCTGCTAGGTGACAAGTAGGTGGGTCACCTACTTGGTTAAATGATAGCCCAAAATGAGGCAATTTCGGGTCATCCAAAGAGACCAATAAAAGGCTTAACTCCTGAAATATATCCCTCATTATATTTCACAAATAACCAGACCTAAAACCCTGCAAAATTCCTTCCAAAAGTTATCCACAAACCATAATTGATTTTCCCTCTCTTTCAAGTTCAAATTGGGGGTAAACCCTAGAGTTTGAAGAACCAAGATAAGGGTTGAGTTATCCAGAAAGTAAGGTGAGTTTACTGATATCTTTCATCCATTTTTTATTATGTAAATTCATGGTAATTCGTTTTATACTTGTAAGAACTCACGGGACGGTGATCGGAAGCCGTGAGTTCGAGTTATTCACTTGTAGCGGACAGTTTTGTGTTTCTGTCGGGCTGCGTGTTTTACAACTGTATTTTGGAGTTTTGGAGGAGGAAGGCCGTGGAGAAAAACCATATAGATGTAGGGTTGTAGGCTGGTCGTTCTTCGTAACATTTCCGGGTCATTTGATACGACTATGGTGGTCGTCATATGTATGAAGTTATTAGGTTGTGTGTGGACTGTTTTGGGAGGCTCAGTTTGATTATTATTGATATTGTTTGGGCTGTTTGGTGATTTTTTTGACTTGTGTGAAGTCATATATATAGGGGAGGTGCTGTCCGTTTCATCGTAAAATAGGTTGTGGTCGATACACAATAGTTATGACGCTTAAATGATAATGATAGTGTCGTTTCTCTTATTGTAGACTAAAGAGCCGTGACAATTGCATAGCTTGAGATTGGGGCAGTATATACAAGGTATGTGAGGCAATCCCTTTCCTTCTTTTGCAAGACTCCGATTGTACATAATGCAATGAACGAGCTTCCAAAGATACTCTACTCTTAGAAGCTAGCAGTACTTACATTGTTTCCCTTCTTATGGAACAATTGATGTTGAGGTTGCTTCTCTTATTCTTATGTTATCAATGTTGTTGGTACTTCCTGATTCTTATAATATTCTTGATGAAGAGTTAATCCTAATAATGTGTACGGAGAATATCGACCTTACGTCACTCCTAAATGTTCAGAACATGATTCTAATGAGTCCTACATGCATTATATATATGTATCTATTTTACTATACTGAGTTGCACTATAGTCGGCCGGGTATGGCACATTTTGTGCAACCGCTGATCAGTTGGGTTTACCGAGTCCTCTTTGAGGCCGGGTATGATATGATGATGATGATTCCCGCAGAGGCGGATGTTGATACGATAATGATGATGCCCACAGAGGTGGATGTTTTTAAAAGATTATGTGTATATATGTATCATGCATTTCATGTTACTGTCTCCTAGAAGCACTGAGATGTTACAGGTTGTATCTCCTCTACCTCTCTTTACATTGTTGTTCATATTTATATTGACCTGCCTTACATACTCAGTACATTATTCGTACTGGCATCCTTGTTATTTGTGGATGTTGCATGTCGTGCTGCAGATCCTGATTGACAGGTTGACGCAGTTCCCCCACCACAGTAGGCTTTCCAGTTCAGCGGTTATAGGCGAGATCCCTTCTCCGGACTTTCCGTGGTCTTGGTATGCATTTTTGGTTATAGATATTATGGGTATGTCGATTCCCTGTTCCGATTATGTTGCATTACTTATGCTCCTTTAGAGGCTCATAGACATGTGTCGTCTTATGTATAGTTTGGTATGACTTGTCGGATGATTTTTGTTGTATAGTCTTTCATGGAAGGGTGGTAGCTCCTAACTTATATGTAGTTTCTTGGCAGTCTTGTTATCCCATGTTATCCATGTTCATTCTATTATCTATCATTGTTTGGTGTTCATAATCCATATCTACCACTTATATTGATCTCGTCGGCCCTTAAAGATAATAAGAAGATTAGATAAAATGTATGTTGGTGCTCGGCAAGTATGGCGCGGGTACTAGTCATGATCCTCCAGTTTGGGACGTGACAAACTTGGTATCAGAGCAAGTCTGTCCTAGGGGTTGTCTATGAGCCATGTCTAGTAGAGTCTTGATTAGTGATGTGTAGCGCTCCACATTTATTATCAGGAGACTACGTGACATCTAGGGTTGTTACCTTCTTCCTAAATCTAGATCGTGCGTAGAGTTGAGTCCTTAGTGTTGTATCTAATATTAACCTTGTTTTCTTTCACCGATGCCTTCGACTAGGAAGCAGTCGATTAGTAGATGACTTGATATAGCTGCGGGAGAGGGCACCAGTCAGGTGCCTCAAGCTAGAGTAGGCCAAAGTGAGGCTCAGAGTGAGATGTCGTCTCATACCTCATCTACTCTATCTCATCCAGAGGATATTAGGAGGAACCCAGCACCACCAGTTCCTCCGTCTGGCCCTACAGAGCAGGATATGCAGAGTGTGGTGCAGTTGTTGACTAGCTTGGTAGCTGCTCAGGCTCAGAGGCAGAATATTGGTGCTGTTGATAAACCGGATAGTACGAGAGTTCGTGATTTTATTAATCTAGACCCTCTAGTGTTTACCGGATCAGACCCCAAGGAGGACCCACAAACTTTTATTGACCAGGTTCATCGTACACTATGGGTTATGCATGCTACAGATACAGAGGCAGTAGAGTTGGTTTCATATCGGTTACGGGATTTAGCGGTTTTCTGGTATGATAGTTGGGATAGATCCAGGGGTCTGAATGCCCCTCAAGCTGTGTGGAAGGAATTTTCTGAGGCCTTTCTTCGTCACTCTTTGCCCGTTGAGATACGACGAGCTAGAGCTGATAAGTTCTTGAACCTTAGACAAGGTAATATGAGTGTGCGAGAGTATGGCATGCAGTTTGATTCTTTAGCAAGGTATGCTCCTCATATGGTGGCCGAGATGAGTGATAGGGTGCATATGTTCGTGAACGGGTTGGGACCACATCTAATAAATGAGTGCACGATAGCCTCCTTGGTCGAGGGCATGGATATTTACCGTATTCAAGCTTATGCTCAGACCTTAGAGGATCATAAGCGCCAGCAAAGGGCAGATAGGGAGTAGGATAGGGGCCATCATAAGAGGGCGAGGTTTGTAGGGTATTATCATGACTTCAGAGGTAGTGTTAGGCCCCAGTTTTTGAGGAGTTCGGCACCACCTGTAGCTAGTGCTCCTCCACAGTTTCAGAGGCCTCGGTATGATCGATTTACCTATTCTGGTCCAGGTCAGAGTTCGCGGGCATCAGGCTCGCAATATCATAGGGATACTAGTCAGACGAGACTCCCAACACCCTGTTGTGATCAGTGTGTCAAGGCCCACTTTGGACTGTGCCGCCGAGGTTTTGATGCGTGCTACTCTTGCGGACAGCCTGGCCATATGAAGCGGGATTGTCCTAATAGAGAAGGTGGTGGTATGGCTCAGCCAACTAGATCTATGTCTGGTTCTTCCTCATCAGTTCAACCACCAGCACGGGATTTTCAGCAGTCGAAAGGTCGTGGTAGAGGTAGAGGTGCAGTGCAGAGTTCGATTGGTGCTCAAAATTGAACCTACGCTCTAGTAGGCCGACAGGATCTCGAATTGTCTCAGGATGTTGTTACAGTTATATTGTCTGTGTTTTCTTACGATGTATATGCGTTGATTGATCCGGGATCTATATTATCATATGTTACACCTTTTGAGGATATTAAGTTTGGCGTTGAACCTGAATTGATAAGTAAACCACTTGTGGTATCTACTCCGATGGGAGATTCTGTGATTCCTAGAAGGGTATATAAAGGTTGCACAGTGATGATTTGTAGTCGTCAAACCTCGGCGAATTTATTTGAATTAGAAATGGTTGATTTCGACGTGATAATGGGAATGGACTGGTTGGTCTCATGCTATGCAAATGTTGATTGTCGTACAAAGATGGTTAGGTTTCAAGTTCCTAATGAACCCGTCATCGAATGGAAAGGGAACATTGCTACGCCGAAAAGTAGGTTTATTTCCTATCTTAAGGCAAGGAAAATGATCTCAAAAGGGTACATTTATTATCTCGTTCGCGTTAGGGATGCGGAGACAAATCCGCCTACTCTATAATCAATCCCCGTGGTCAATGAATTTCTAGATGTTTTCCCAGATGAACTTCCATGCCTTCCTCTTGAAAGGGAGATTGAGTTTAGCATTGATGTATTTCCTGACACTCAACCCATATCTATTCCTCCATATAGGATGGCCCCAGCATAGTTGCGCGAGTTGAAGGCGCAGTTGAAGGACTTGCTGGATAAGGGCTTCATTAGGCCTAACACTTCACCTTGGGGTGCGCCAGCCCTGTTCGTGCGGAAGAAAAACGGGTCGTTACGGATGTGTATCGACTATCGACAGTTGAATAAGTTTACTATAAATAACAAGTATCCACTTCCAAGGATTGACGACATGTTTGACCAACTCTAGGGTGCCAAGTATTTCTCCAAGATTGGCTTACGTTTAGGGTATCATCAGAGGTTAAGGAGAAGGATATTCCAAAGACGGCCTTCCGGACAAGATATGGGCACTTTGAGTTCTTGGTGATGTTGTTTGGGCTAACAAATGCCCCAGCAGCTTTTATGGATCTCATGAATACTGTATTCAGACCCTATCTTGATGTGTTTGTGATCGTATTCATTGATGACATTTTGGTGTATTCTCGTTCGGAGGCGGAACATGCGGGCCACTTGCGGATAGTATTACAGATGCTTCAGGATCGTAAGTTATATGCTAAGCTCTCCAAATGTGAATTTTGGCTGAACTCAGTAGCATTCCTTGGCCATGTGATATCTGACGAGGGTATTAGTGTCGACACTCAAAAGGTCGATGAAGTAAAGAATTGGCTGAGACCTACAACACCATCAGAAGTCTGCAGCTTCCTGGGGCCAGCAGGATATTATAGGCAATTTATAGAAGGGTTTTCCTCTATATCATCACCATTGACTAGGTTAACACAGAAAGCTACTAAGTTCCAGAGTTCTGACGCTTGTGAACGAAGTTTTCAGGAGTTGAAGAATCGATTGACATTTGTGCCAGTGCTCACTCCCCCAGAAGGAACAGAAGTTTATGTGGTATATTGTGATGCCTGAGGTATAGGTTTGGGGTGCGTATTGATGCAACATGGGAAGGTGATTTCTTATGCATCAAGACAGTTGAAGAAGCATGAAAAGAATTACTCGACCCATGATTTGGAATTGGCTGCAGTAATATATGCTTTGAAGATATGACGGCACTACTTATACGGCGTCCATGTTGACATCTACACAGATCACAAGAGCTTACAATACATCTTCAAGCAGAAGGAGTTGAATTTGAGGCAGCGTAGGTGGCTTGAATTACTTAAAGATTACGATGTCGAAATATTATACCATCACGGTAAAGCCAATGTTGTGGCAGACGCTCTCAGTCGTAAGTTGATGGGAAGCTTAGTACACATTGAGGCAAGTAGACAAGGGTTGACTAATGAGCTTCATCAGCTAGCGAATATGAGAATTAGATTGTTAGACTCTGATGAAGGAGGGGTTACTGTACAGAATACATCAGAACCATCTTTGGTAGCCGAGGTAAAAGCACGGAAATAAGAAGATCCTACCTTAGTACGATTGAGAGAGAGAATTCAACAGTGTAAAATTATGGCTTTTGAGATCGGAGCAAATGGGGCACTGAGATACCAGGGCCGGTTATGTGTGCCTGATATGGCAGGGTTGAGAGAGAAGATTATGATTGAGATTCATCAATCCCGATATTCCATCCATCCCGGCTCGACAAAGATGTATCATGATGTTAAAGAGCAGTATTGGTGGGATAATATGAAAAAGTCTATTGCAGAATTTGTAGCCCAGTGTCCTAATTGTCAACAAGTGAAAATCGAACATCAGAAACCCAGTGGATTGATTCAGAATATAGAGATTCCGACTTGGAAATGGGAGGTGATTAATATGGACTTCATTATTGGATTTCCTCGCTCTTATAATAAGTTTAACAATCTCAGCACTGCATTCCATCCACAGACTGACGGACAAGCTGAACGTACCATTCAAACACTTGAACATATGCTACGAGCATGTGTTCTGGATTTCAAGGGAATTGGGATAACCATCTTCCACTTATAGAATTTGCCTACAATAATAGCTATCATTCCAGTATTAAAATGGCCCCGTACGAGGCATTATACGGGAGGAGATGTAGATCACCACTTGGATGGTTCGAAGTCGGTGAAACAGAACTATATGTGCCAGATTTGATTCACCAAGCCATTGAGAAGGTGAAACTGATACAAGAGCAGCTAAGGAGGGCACAAAGCAGGCAAAAGTCTTATTCTGATGTCCGACTCCGTGATTTGGAGTTCGAGGTTGGTGATGCGAGACTAAATTGCATAGTTTAACATGTGATATACCTTACATTTTATGCAATTAATGATAAAATTACACTTGTTATGTGCTTAATGGAGTTTATTTCATGTGTAGGTGAAGTGGAGATGGAAACGGAGCTAAAAGGATGCAAATACGTCGAAAAATACGCGAAAGGAGACACCCGGGCGATAGCCGGGCGACAGAGCCAAACACACTGACCCTACCTGGCGTTAGCCAGGCGTTTGGGCTTAAACGCCAGCCCTACCCTGGCGTTAGCCAGGCGTTTGGGCTTAAATGCCAGCCCTGGCCTAGCGTTAGCCTGGCGTTTGGGTCCAAACGCCAGGTCCCCAGTTCGGCCAGAAATCGAGTTTTGACGGGTTTAAGTGTTTCCCAAGTGAAATAGAAGTCTCCTACACGGTTAGGGTTCACCCTAAACCTATAAATAGACTCCAAAAACACAACTACAAGAGGGGATTCACAGAGATAGACAGAAATTCGAGATTAGTGTGGATCAAGGCAAAACATCAAATTTGTACATATTTTCTTCCTTACTTTGCAGTTTAATTATGTTAGTTGTTTTAGACTTTATTCTTATGATTATGTTTAGCTAATTTTTGGTAGAACCCTTTGGGGAATAAACTTCTTTTGATATTAATATAGCTTTGATTGGTTGATTAAACTCTATTTGTTCAACTACGTTCTTGTTGTAGTTGATTGAAGGGCCCTCAATTAGCTGTGCCTATTTATTATGTATCTACTTGAGAGAGAGTGCATATTTAGGTAATTGTTTGAACAACACCACTCCCAGAGTATAGACGAAAGTCATAACCGAGGGTTTAGAGGTTGGATTAGAGATAACGATACTTCGGGTGCAATCTAAGTGAACTGTAATGCAATCTAGCTAGCGTAACTTGAGAGAGTGCGTCTAGTAAATTATCATAATTACTTGAGAGATATTTATGGTAGATAGAGTGTTCATGATTAATAGATACGATTAATCAAGCTATACGACGTATCCGAGAAGTAAGTTCACCATCAGGGGAAACCATAACCTTAGATTAAAGTTAGTTTTAATATTTAGTATTAGTAATTTAAATAACATCAGGTGACAGCTGAGTACTATTTTAACAGCGTGCTTGATAGGTCAATTCCCTGTGGAATCGACTCTGGGCATAATACCCCAGGATTATATTTTCAACGCCCGCTTAGTCTTCTACAAGAC